>CM077157.1:121707995-121757365 GCA_039583875.1 Platanthera guangdongensis
AATACCGAGGCGATTGTTCTCGGGGTGTGTTGACTATTCTACTCTCGGGAGGACTATTATTTTACTGAAAGTAAGGTGGATTTTTAGTAAAGTAACGACGGAAAAAGTTAAGGAGCGTAACGGCATCGAAAAAAGTTTTTAGAAATATCGATTGAAGGGTTAACGCTCGGCATCGAATTGGATTAAGACTAAATAATTTTTAATAATTATAGGACTTAGTTTTCAAATTAATAAAAGGCAACTGGCCGTGGAGGTTCCACAAACGTGAGATCACCTAGATATAGGATACGCTCACCTAAACGTTAAGAACTATTCGACCCCCGAACGTTAGTCCGACGAAGGATTCCTCTTAACGCCCGCTTTACACTAAGAACCCCGCTATTGTTTGGGGAACCCAATCCGGTAGAATTACGCTTGTCCTCTCTCGAGGGTATGCACGCAACTCTATTTACCCAGGGGTGATCGGTATGCCATATGCACGGCCTCTAGGCTAGCTAGCATATGGACTACGGAAATAGGGCCCACACATCGATATGTGGTCCTACGCGTCGTAAACCTGGGGTAAACCTTAAGTCCTTAAATTAAAATGAAAATAAAGAGCTTCAATTATTACAAATCATTTTAAATGTCCCAATGCTCTTCGATGCCGAGGCTAATAGCGATTAGCCGCACATTGGTATGGGACGGCTTTATAATTTAGTGAGGCGCAAGTTCGAAATTAAACACTAAAAGATTATAAGAAGAGGACATAAAAACAAATAACAAACATTTAGAAAGCTGAAAGATTAGCTAGAGCAAGAACTCACGCACACTCCAAATTATAAATTAAATAGAAACTAAGTTACACATAAAAGAAATTTGCATATTTGAAATTGTGAGTCTCACTCAAACGAGTGGGGGCAGGAAATAAAAGCTTAAAATTGTAAGTCCTACTCAAACGAGTAGGACTAAAATGAAAGCGAGTCCTACTCAAATGAGTAGGAGAAAATAAATGCGATTACAAGGCTTTCTCAAATATTTACAGGGAGATAAAGATCCGTCCATTTAACTCAAGTGAGTAGGCGGAGAAATAAAGAAAGAAAATTAGAAGTCCTACTCAAACGAGTAGGCGCGAAATAAAGTCTGTCCATTTAACTCAAGTGAGTAGGCGGAAAAATAAAGAAAGAAAATAACAAGTCCTACTCAAACGAGTAGGACTGAAAATGAAAACGATGCGCCATTTAACTCTTAATGAGTAGGCGGAAATAAATGCACACAAACACACACACTCCATAAGAATTTCAGGAAAGCATTAAAATTAACACCTACACTCACACACTCTACATAATTTGAACAAAGCAATAAAAGGTTATACTCATACACTCACACACACAAATTGAAAGCAAAATGAAAGTTACCTAAAAATTAAAACTTTTACTTTTTCATGCTTAGGTTTTGCCAAAAACAAATAAAAAGAAGAAATTAAAATTTTTAGAAGACAAAAGTTTTTTCAAAACAAATTAAAAACCAAAGTTTTTGGAGAATTAAAATTACAAGATTTTCATTCTTATGTTTTCATGAAAGTGATAAAAAGGTGAAAAAGAAAATGAAAAGAACAAAAAGAGGTTTTACAATCCTACAAAAAAAACTAAGAAAAGAAAATAAAATTCACTTTCAAATCTCTTTTACAAATACATAAGTATGAAATAATAAACAAAAAAAACATTAAAGAAGAACATGTTGACGATGAGATAACCATATCATACCATGCTTGGAAATTAAATCTACTACAAAACCTATCATGAAGACAAATGAAAAACATTACTATTAAACATGTTACACTCATACACACACACACACACTTTTCATAAAGAGAAAAACAAAGGTGAAACTAAGAATAAAATGAGAAGAAAAGTGGGCACAAGAGTTCATTCCAAAGCCAAATAAGAAGAGAAAATCTAACATTTTTATTGATTAAATGAAACTATTGCAAGCTATTACAAAGAGCTAAAGCTAAAGCAAAAAACAAACATGAAAGAAAGGAGGGAGAAATCTCCTTACATAGCTAGGAAACCGCGGATGCGGCCCACAAAAACACACTAAAATGGCCCAAAAATCTGAACCCTTGGACCTTACAGAAATGGGCAATTTATAGGCAAGAAATTCTAAGTACACGCCCTCCGTCACGGGCGTGTAGGGGGGGGGGGGTGTCAGTACTATTCATAAAGGCGCCCGACGATTGGACAGGAAAGTTGACTTCGGGCTGAGTTCGAGGATGTCACACCCCCGGTCACGGGCATGACTCTGGGCGTGTCGGGGAGGTAGAACCAGTGCGGGTTGCGTCAAAAAGTCTTCGGCAGCATCTTTTCGGAAATGTCACACCCTAGGTCACGGGCGTGACTCTGGGCGTGTCGGTTGGTGTCGACACTCGACAATCATCGAGCGGAAAGTGTCGAGTTGAAATCGTCGAGCTGAGATTGAGTCACGCCCCAGGTCACAGGCGTGACGCTGGGCGTGACTGTTGGTGTCGACACTCGACATTCGTCGAGCGGAAAGTGTCGAGAGGAGAGGACACGGGCTTGGGTCACGCCCCGTGTCGGGTGACACGGGCGTGACACAAGGCGTGTCAAGCTTTCTAGTTCAGAAATTTGCAACTTCACGGAAATTGAGCTGTCACGCCCTGGTCACGGGCATGACCCAAATGACACGGGCGTGTACTTCCCAATTTTGGTAGATTTTGGAATTTTTCTGAAAAATAAAATAAAACAAGTTAGTAATAAATTTACAAGAATAGGAGCATTTTATTGAACAAAATAGGTAAAAACGACGAAAATAAATGAAAACAACTAAATTAATGTGCCTAAAAATACGTATATTTACAATTCATCAATGCTTGATGTCACAGGTGGTACCTGTGAAGCGAGTAACAGGAAGTATTGTCATGATAGGCAGGAAAGCCCCCTGATATTTGTAATATTTGCGGCGTCCACCAGCGAAGAGAGTAGCAGGAAGTACTGGTGTGCCCAGGAAAGACCCGCTAATGTTGTGAGATGAATGGGTGTAATAGAAATACCCATGCTTGAATGCTAAAACAAGATCGGTGAGACCTACCCGCGCC
Source organism: Platanthera guangdongensis (assembly GCA_039583875.1). Taxonomy (NCBI): domain Eukaryota; kingdom Viridiplantae; phylum Streptophyta; class Magnoliopsida; order Asparagales; family Orchidaceae; genus Platanthera; species Platanthera guangdongensis. Next base: position 121,711,093 of record CM077157.1, read on the forward strand.
TTTATTTAGCCGCGAGTACGTCGTACTCGGTGATGGCAAGGAGATTTGAGCCACGGGGTGTGGAGGATCCGACCTGCATTATGTCCATCCGACATGAGACCAGAAGGTGCGGTCTGTTGGAGCGCATAGCAAGAGTCTTAGGCCTATGTGTCGTGATACAATGTGGGGCTACGGGCCAATCACGATTCACTAAGACTATAAAACTCTGGCTGCACGCCATGGAGTAAATGCTCAAGTGAGTTGTCGTTGGGCTGTGACCCTGATATGGTGGTGGGCAACTGATTTTCCAGTACACCAAGAATATGCCCTGAGTGTACGGACCGTTGGGGCAGGTGGCTGACGGTTGTGATGGCATGTGTGCGCGAAAGCACATTATATGAGATTTATTGCCATGCTTGTGATATGATATGGCTGCATGGAAGATTACCACTGCCCCGAGAAAAGGGGTAGGGTTGTTATTATTTGGTCAGTTGAAGGCTGACTGTTGACTCTGTTTGCCACCCTTGGGTGGAATGTCCCTGTGCAAGTGCTGGAAGACCGAGCGGGACGTATAATGGTTGAAGTCCCTACTGCTTTTGCTGCTGCCGCTGCTAGCCCTCAAAGTCTATTGTGAATGTACATGTTATGTTTTCTTTGATGTGGCCGGCCTGCGTGCCAATGTTTGGGCCACTGTTTGAAAGCCCTGTAAGGCCATAAGGCCAACGCTGTTACATGTTGTAAGACATTCCTATAATCTATAAAATGTGGATTTTTATATGTTGGACATTCAAGAGAGGAGTTCAAGTGTATAAGCTTCCGCTGGAATGCAATGTGTTAGGTGTGATGTGCATACTCTGGTACCACTCCGTAGTTTCATTGTCTATTTTATGGTATATGCTGTGGGGCCCCGGCCGGACCGTCTAGTATATATTATATGAACGGATGGGGTTGTTACAATTGAATAGACGTTGTAACCGTCTGTAACGCTTCACCCGTGTCGCTTGTTATATATATACGGACCGTGAAACCCTAGCCGTTTCACTCTTCAATCCAGCCCTATTGCCAGAGAGAACTTCAGTAGAGAAAGAAATCCGCCACCGCCGTGAAGGAGGAAATGCCCCCGAGACGAGTTACGAGATCCATGGCCGGAAATGGTGGAATCGCTGGAATCGATGTGAGTTTCCTACCCTCTCCCTTGGTGCTAGATCTGTAGATATGTCGGCGAGATGTCGACTCAGTGGGTTCTTGACTTGTGAGAAGATGTTTTTCTCTAGGATGAGGTCGATCTAGGGCTTGTGCCCTTGGCTAGTGGTGTCTTCAACCTCTCCGATCTTCTATGTGGAGATGGGGGATGGTTTCGTGAAGAGTAAAGGCCTCATGAGGGTGAATAAGGATGGAAGATACTTCTGGAGGAGATTTGGGAGGATCGACTTGAGGAGGAAGATGAACCGATGTCGTTCATTCCGCCTCAAGATGCGTGCAGAATCTGTGCTCTGTGCATAGCGGTCTTCGTGGACATTTTTATGTAGGATATGGCCAGATCTGGGCTTTCGACTAAACACGAAAGTTGAAGTCCTTCAAAATACATTTCCAACGAATGGTTGCACGACTTCAGGAGACGTATGTAGCCATAGGAAAATCTGAATGAAAATGGTGTCCGGTAAATCCTGCATGCAGAAATTGTGTTCTGTACGCAGCGGACTTCAAGTCTGATTTCTAATAGGATACACTCAAATCTGGGTTGTGTGCTGAATATGAAAGTTGTAACCCGTGGAAAGACCTTTCCATCGAGGGGTTACACGTCTTCACTGGATTCCTGTAGCTTCAGGGATCTCTGATCGAATTTGCTATCCAAACTTGTCCAACACTTAAATTCTGGGTCCTTAAATATATTATGGAATTGGATTCGGTGGAACCCATGTTGTGAATCAACTCGAGATCTTTGGTGAAACATTTTTATGTTAATCATAGTAGTGCTTTGAAAGATGAAGTTTATTTATTTGATTTCTTATAACTGAATTGTGAAGCATGCCTACTATTAACGAATTGACTTGTTAAAAATTTGGAAGATCTTTATATGCGCATCTTGTTTATAATATGTTGTTGTTATTTGGAAAAATTGATAGATCTTTATATGCGCATTATGTTTATAATATTTTGTTATCATTTGGAAAGTCATGTAGAAGAATAAACTATGGCCATGAGTATGTTTGATTAATGGAATGAGTTTAGTAGTCCAATACTTAGAGCGTCGTCTCCCTACGGGTAGTATTGTGGAAGGATGTAAGTGCGGTGTTGATCGTCACTAGTTTGGGTCGTGTTGAGATAAGTAATGGATGGATGGATGGATGGGCTAAGTCCTCGTTCTTTCTTTCGAGGCCCCTTCCACACCACAGTGTTGTGGAATTGCATGAGGTGTGAGTCGACACACGGTGTCGTAATCCTAGGTTAAGGATAGTGTGGCAGGTCTACGGGCTCGCCGATCGTCACACCGACGGGAGTTGACAGTTATACTTTGAGCAGTTGGGCTGTGTCCTCGGTGTTCACATCCCGAGGCCCCTTCCGTGCAATTTGAACAGTTGGGCTATGTCCTCGTGCTTTCTTCCGAGTCCCCTTCCGGGTCACACCTGGCCAGTTCGGGCTGTGTTCTCGGTGCACATCTAACCGGGACCCCAATGGGCCATAGTACGCATGGGCTCTGCTGTTGTGTTCTTAGCGTCAAGTCGTACAGAGGCCTAGGTGAGTAATGTGGAGACCCACCTAGTAGTAGAAGTGCCCGTTTTACTGTCACCGCCTGGCCATAGCGGCTGATGCTTGAGAGGTTAGCTACCTGCTCGAAAAGTGGGAAATATAGTCATTGTCGACATGGAAGATGCATGTGTGTGAGCATAGGTGAGTCATTGCATAGCAAACATTCCATTTTATATCATTGCACATCAAGATCCTCATCATATAAGTTTTTATGGGCACTCCTATACGATGAGTTACTTTATGTAACTCGATCCTTAACTTATAAGCTTGTATGGGCATCCTTATAAGTTAAGTTACTTTCCTGCTACTGATACCTTATTTGTTAGTTTGCTATAGCTCTTAAATAACTGCTAGATTATGATGATGTTACTCTTACACTATTGCCACCTGTATGTACTTCTTTTATTACTTGCATATATATATTATCATTGTTCCTTCTGCCCGCCCGATGCCGAGGAGTCGCCGGGGGAGCGGATGTGAAGCCACTTAGTCGCTTCGACTAATGGTTGTTACGTCTTCCTTTTTAGGAGGTCATGCCGTAGGTAGAGCAGCCGCAGACTATGTAGCAGGACAGCCAGGACAGGACGACAGGGCCTGAAGTGACGGTGCCGTCGCTACCGTCGGTTACAAATGTGGGTGTTGCGAGATTTTGTTGTAGCCCCTTTTTTTGGGAAATTTCTATAGTTGTACTCTGATTTGTAGAAGCATGTTTTAGCTTCTATATTTTGATGTACTATTTGGACACTATTACTTAGTGTGGATTTGGCTTCTTTTACATTATTTTGGATGGGTTGGCATGTTCTATTGACATTGGTTGTAGCCGGCAAAGTAGGCATCTTGTAGTACAGGTTAGCCTGTGTGCTAATGCTACCGCAAGGCGACTGTTCCGGGCATAAGACCCCCCTTCGTGCCGTGTTTTGGGATCGGAGGGGGGGGGGGGGGTCTTACACAAGCTCGGTCCTCAACTATGTCCGGGGTAGCAAAGTATGTCACTACCTTCCAATGGACCCGTCTTCTTCGTGTCACGATTGCAGATGAAATTTGCAAGCTTCCCTTTACTTGTTGGTTATAGCATCAAGCTTGAAATGAGGCTTAAAAGATGAAGGAGAATACCGAGAGCATGCGCCGACAAGATGTACGCTTCGCGAGCATGGCCGGAGCCTCTCTCCTTGGTGGAAGATGAAGGGGGAAGGTAAAAAGGCAAAACTTTGCTCTAAAAGGTGGCTGAAATGGTCGGAATACGGATCTCCAAAATGGTGAGAAATCGGCGCTTTAAATAGAAGCAGGTCAGAAAATTAGGCACGCACGGTTCTGCGCACAACCATGTGCTAACCGTGCATTATTAACTTATAGTCCAAGCTTGCAGAAGATGAAGCGTTGACCCGTGCGTTTTCTTCGCGCACGGGCGCTTCCGCCCGTGCATGAAGGAAATCGCACAAGTTGCGACTGAAAGCAGGAAAATAAGGAAAGCAGAAGGAACGCTGCGTTTTACTCGCGCACGTGCGCTTCCGCTAGTGCATGAACAAATCGCACAATTAACCACATAATGCAATGACAAGAAGCTATAGGAAAACCGTGTGTTCACTTCGCGTGCAGTTCCGAAGAAACTGTACGTTACCCGTGCGTTAAGATCGTCGAGCTCAGTTCTTCGAGCTCAGCTCGACGTTTCTCCCGCACAAACAAAACGCACGATCACAAAGGACTGTGTGCTAAGAAAATGCATGACAGTGCGTTTTCCTCAAACCTACATTCCATACTTGGGGAAAACGCACCACCTGCATACAAACCAATAAAACTAAAGAGAGCCCTCCAGCGTCACAGAAATGCAATGAAAAACATCTGGAAAGGCCCTTTGGGGAGCACCACGTGCTTACCCCCAGCAATAGAAAGCGCAATTGCACACCCTTGGGCCAAAATAGTGCACAATATGGTCAATGACCGGACGATGCAAATATAACCGATAAACGGTTAAAATGCAGTGCACGAGTGAGAAAACAAGCCCAGATGAGTCCGAAAATCTCTATATAAACTGGACTCATCACATCACCAGAATTACCTGTTTGCGCGTCCCGCACAAACAAAATCTATGCAGATAGGGAAAATGATTTAGCTAACATAGAAATTGTGATATGGAGTACCATGCAAAGTCGCATGCTCGTACGCATAAAAATATAAATAGACAAAATTTCTAAGTATTCAAAATAATTTACACTTTACACAATGTGTATCAACATTTTATTATTACTCAAAATTGGAATCACGTTAAATCTTCCAGTCACGCGTAGGAAGAAAGTAGACTAATCGCTAGGCGAGTATTGCCAAAGATCAGGGATCAGGATGACCTCCAAAGTAATCCACCAATGTCGGTGACCATATGCTTGCCTTGTCGCACTCTCTCCACGGCACTGGTTTGGTTCACACACGAATCAGTAGGACTTTAGGTGAAGAGATGGGGCTTGGGTTTCGGTGAGGTAAACAAAGATAAATAAGAATTGCTACGCACCAAACCCAAATGAGCTATCATAAAAGGAGTCCCTTAGCTAAGCAAAATACACGCGGGTACACCACACCCCCAGACTTAATTTTTTCAAATATCTGTGTGCGCACAGCCTACTCCAAATACAATCTCCTCTCAAATAGAATTTTCAATTATACTTTTTATTTTTCTATTTTTTTTTCTCTTTTCACTTTCACATATATTTTGTTTTCAAATCATTTTCTTTTCTTTAAACAATTTCAGCAAATAGATGCTTTGGATAACATCCACATAATCACATGTAAAATCACCACATCAACACCCCAATATGAAAAATGAAAAAACACTAAAGCTCGACTTGGGAGTGCGACTAGAATCGGCTTTGAGGCTTTGGTGAAATAATGGTGGAGCTAAATCAAAAGAAGGGTAGACACAATGGGGCTAGCGAGGGTAAGATGTTAGGAACGATACAAAGCTCAACCAGGCCAAAAGGATGGCCTACATCACGCTCATGCATGACTAACCTATACCCATGCTTCAAGAATAGCTTGGGGCAAGTTCTTAGCAAACGAGAAAGACTATCCTTCCTCCAGACTCGAGTAATTCGAAACTAACGGCCGTCTACACACATCCCTATGCTACCATCGGATTCGCACCGGATTCACCAATTTTTGAGTAGAATAAAAAGCATTTACACAATTAGAAAAATATAAAACTATAAGCATAAAGAAAAATTAAATCTACTCCAATTTCTACAAGAGACGAGAGTACTCGACTAGGAGCACAACAAGGTCAACAATTTACTTTGTCTCACAATCCAATGTCAGCATAATAATTTTCCAAAATCATACAAAAGAAACGAGTTTAACTTGCAGCACGCTAACAGCTAAGCACGCGCTCATGTGGGTGTAGTGATGTGCGATGCAATGAACTAATCAAAATACAAATAATAAAAGCTTCTAGTATGCACATGAAATGTGCGCGTGCAAAAGGTAACACATACTAACTCTCCCCCAGACTTAAAATAAGCTACACAACATATGATATAGAAATTTAAATCAAATAAAGATAATGGAAGAGGTTACCCAATGCTCAGCCAATGAGCTTACCAGAATACGCGAGAAAGCTCAGAAGTAGCTCCGCCATACAAAGAATCACAACCCCGCCAATAAAATTGTCATGAATACCTGCAGGGGTGAGCTCCGCAAAAATAAAAGGAAAATATACAAAATACAAAGAAATACTAAAACTAAAATAGACATGAAAAATAAAAAATACAGAAAATAAAAGATAAGTACAGGGGTTATTGTCATCCCAGCATGACTTAGTCGGCTAAGGAAAAGGTTCTAGCTAATGGTCCTATGAAATAAAAAGTGCACATGTAACTATTCCATTATCTGTTGCGGTAACGGGTACTGATACGACGATAGAGCAGTTACCCCTCTACTTACATAATAATACCTGCCCAACACAGGTAAAGGAAATAGGAAATAAGAAAAGGAGGAGCACTGCTTCTCGCTCATCTTATAACAAAACATATCCTGGCCTAGCAAGGCGTTGTCATCCACAAATGTGTAGGAAGCGATGGCAACGACATGGGCACTAGGCTCATTGTCATCCTAACGTATCCATGGGACTCAACCTGTACAGGCTCAGATTGTAACACCCCCTATCCGTCGCATAGCATATAGCAGTAGGTCCAGCCAGGGCCCGATGCCATATACCACAGACAGACCTGCTGGTTACTCAATGGAAACCATCCAACCAATCCAACGTAACCTAACACTACAATGAATGTCCACTAATACACCAAAAAGGAATGAAGTACAAATACACAAGTACAGGCCTTATTGCCTTACAATTGTTTTCCCCAATTTACATGTTTTCAAACCTCGGCACACAGGCCAGCCATACATGAATAAAAGAAAACACTCAAAATTAGGACTTCGAGGGCCGTCTCAGCAACTTTGGCTTTAGCCCGCTATTTACCGCTCGACTCCTCAGTACCTGCAAGCACAATCCACCGCAACGGTGGCAAACCAAAGCAACGATCAGCAGTGCTGACCAAATTATAACGATCCCACCCCCAATTCGGGGTGGTGATGCTCCTTCCCTGCAGTTTATTAGCATAACCAAGTAGTATATAAATATACATTGCATCACATGCATTGGAACGCACAGACACACACCCCATGCACTCAGGCCACATTCTCGGTGAACCGGTCAATGTCACATCAATTTAAGCCATAGACACCTCGGTCACACCATCGCCACTTTGGCAGCCAAACTATGAGCATTTTGTCTTCCCGTCATGGGTCACGTCAATTTAAGCCATAGACCGCCGAAGACCCTCATCTATGCCAATGGCTCTAACCGAACGACATAGAACGGGTACGGTTCAGTCTAACCCGTGCTCACATCGCAACTACAATTTAAGCCATATGCGCGGGTCAAACTTCTCCCGAGTCCCGTTTCCGTCACACACTTCACATAACCCGGTTATGTTCAAGTTTGCTCCCAGGCCACCAAGTTGGCAGAATAACGCATCTGCCCATTTTTCCGGGTGCACCTTGGGGTTAATCCCCAAGGCTGCCTGTTGTCATCTACCATGTAGAAAACCCGAAAAACACACATTCGCTCGGAGTCTTCTTCGGCCATTTATGCAATGCAACATCACCGATCCAGACCAACTTGTCCGGGTAGGCTTCACACATCATGCCAATATCCGTTCTTGATTACAGACTCTACATGTACACAACGGGGACTATTCATGTCTACCGGAAGGAACGCCTCAAACTCACCGCAAACTCGCGAGAGCGGGCTTCCCTATGCAAAAGAAGTAGAGCTTCACATGCTCAAGAAGATAATCGTTATCCTAACGTTCTTCCTTGGCGCCATGGAAATATAAGTGGATGAAAAGCACCGCACTCTCTTTGCCTCAGTAGAACCGAAGTCGGTTCGCGATTTGGAGCTCCGAAGCTCCGCCGGTGACCGGATCTAGGCTTCTTCTTCCTCCTTTGCTCTCCCCTCTCTCTTGACTTAGAAAGAGAACCACTCAAGTGAAATGAGGGTTTCAAAGGCCCAATCCCGGGTATATCCCAGTAGGAACTTGCCCGTGTCCAGTTCTATATCCCTCATTCGCCATCAAAATCAACGCGTTACGAAAATTACACGGGTCCCGACACGCCCGTGTTTAACCTGACACCCCCGTGTTCCAACTGACATGGCCGTGTGGTTGGCCGTGTGCCCCCATCGACACAGCCCCGAAAACAACCCGAGACTCACACGGGTCTTGGACACGTCCGTGTCCTATTTGACACGCCCGTGTCAAACTCGAATACGTCTGGGCTCTAGGCCGTGTTCAATGTCTCGACACTTCGTCGAGCGAAGTTCGTCGATCACCCGACACGGCCTTGGACACGCCCGTGTCCTAGGCCGTGTTCCATGTCTCTACACATCGTCGAGCGAAAATCATCGACTTCCATGGCAGATCGTCAACACGAGCTCGACACGCCATGAGACACACCCGTGTCTCAGGCCATGTTCGCTGATCGACGATCGTCGACTCCAAAAATTCGTCGACCTCACGGCCAAATCGTCGACTCGAGCCTGACACGACCTGGGACACGCCCGTGTCCCATACCATGTGCCCCCTGCCAAATTCCATATTTGGCCCAAAATGCCTCCCGTCGCTCTTTTGAGTTTCGGGGCGTTACACAAATATAGAAGGGGGTCAAGTAATGAAATAGAAGAAGAACTAAAATAATCAGGAAATGTGAGGGTGATCACGTTATCACTCTCAGCAAGATCCGAGCAAAGATCATCGTCGGTATCATACGAGTCGTGTCATGGAGAATCCGAGAACTCGAGGTCCATGGTGGTAAGGGGAACGAGCTCATCCAATATGGAAGTGCAAACCTCTGAATCGGAAAGAGGATATTCCTCATCCCACCGGGGTGCATAAAAGTGCTCTGAAGATCCACCTTCTCCATCGGAGATAGAAGAATCCTCATCCCACATCGGCGCAACCGCAGGCACCGAATCATCCAAAAATATGACATCATCAGTCGACTCACAAGAAAAAGGAGTAGCAAACTCAAGCAAAAAATGTGGAGGGGCGGAACTGCTCTCATAATCAAGCACTGAATGAGCAGGCCCCATCGCAAATTCAGTTGCAGACGCCATCCCGTCAACCAGAACAATCTCTGCATCCAATACAGGAGCGCCCGTGGATTCCTAATCCTCTTTTTGCTGGCTAACACAAGAGTGATTGTCATCACTCAAGGGAAGCTCGTAAAAAGGGAGCGAGGGACCCATGAAGGATCTGTATGCTGAGAGAGATTCTTCCGTAATCTCAATATGTAAAGAGCGAGCCAGATGAGCGATGTCAGTGTATGGGCCAGGCAACACACTGGTAGGCCTATCCACAACAGTCTTCCGTAAACGGGAGGCTGTTGCGCGCACTCCATCAAAGGGAGAACACTCGCACAAGCGAGGGCAATCCTTCAACATGTGGCCTACACCTTGACATAGCAAACACCTAATAACGTGCTCGGCTTCCAAATCAGCCATGACATCAATGCATCGGTGCAAAGCGTCATAAAGGCAGCACTCGTTTGAATACATCGCAAAAAAGAAAATTTACCAAAGAGTGCTACACAACTACAATAAAAATAGCACGAATCTGCTATCTAAAACCAAAAATCAGAAAAGGACAAAAAGATATAAGCAAAATAAAAATTCTAACAACTAAAACAAAGAAGAACAATGCAATGCACAAATGGAAAGGGCTTCGATCTACTATCTCCATCTCCAAAAACTCACACGACTGTGCTCCCCGGCAACGGCGCCAAAAACTTTATGCGTTGGACGGCAAGTGTTTCAGTCGCACAAGTAATATAAAATGGGTGAATTTCCACAAGTATCGATCTCTTCAAGGAACACAGTAAGGTGGAGTTAATTTCGAGGAGGACTTAAGATTGAAGTCCTTTGGTCGGAGTTAACTAAGGGAGATTTTGATGGTTGCGGAAACAAAAAATCAAACACTAACAACTACTCCTATGCAACGCCGCTATGCGATGCTTTGTCAGGCGGGATGGAAGACTACACTGGCCGCTATGCACCGAATCGCTGGGCGGATGGACGAGTAGGCTTGTTGATGAGGTGGTTAGACTGCGGAATGAGGGTCGAGAGAACCTCTTCGCTACGCACGCTACTAGCAATTGCTAGTGCGACAAGAATCGAATGTGGGTGCGGATGAAATTAAGGCGCTTCTCAAGTAACTAAAGAAGTAAAGCAATACAGAATAACATAGACATGAATCTAATATAGCATACAACTAAAGAGCAACAACATCTACAAATGATGTTTTAACACACATATACAACAAGAAAGCAAGAACAAGTCAAGAGATAGACCCAATCCGAAGTCTTGCCGAGTGTTTGCGGAAGGAATCGCTGGGTTGTCAATCCGCGTCCAAGCTCGGTCCTCAACTACGTCTGGGGTAGAGAAGGATGTCACTAGCTTCCAATGGACCCGTCTTATTCGTGTCACGATTGCGGATGAAAGTTGCAAGCTTCCATTTGCTTGTTGGCTGTGGCATCAAGCTTGAAATGGAGCTTAAAAGATGAAGGAGAAGGCCGAGAGAAAGCGCCGGCAAGATGTAGGCTTCGCGAGCATGGTCGGAGCCTCTCTCCTTGGTGGAAGATGAAGGGGGAAGGTGGAAGGGCAAAACTTTGCTCTAAAAGGTCGATGAAATGGCCGGAATACGGATCTCCAAAATGGTGAGAAATCTACGTTTTAAATAGAAGCAGGTCAGAAAACTAGGCGCTCACGGTTTTGCGCACGACCGTGTGCTAACCGTGCATTATTAACATGCAGGACAAGCTTGCAGAAGATGAAGCGTTGACCCGTGCATTTTCTTCGCTCACGGGCACTTCCGCCCGTACGGGAAGGAAATCGCATGGGTAGCGACAGAAAGCAGGAAAATAAGGAAAGCAGGTGCAACCGTGCATTTTATTCGCACAGGGGTGCTTCCTCCAGTGAGAGAATAAATCGCACGATTAACCACAAAATGTAATAACAAGAAGCTACAGGAAAACCGTGCGTTTCCTTCCCGCACGGTTCCGAAGAAACCGTGCGTTAACCGTGCATTAAGATCGTCGAGCTCAGTTCGTCGAGCTCAGCTCGACATTTCTCCTGCACAAACGAAACACACGATCACAAAGGACCATGTGCTAAGAAAACGCACGACCATGCATTTTCCTCAAACCTGCATTCTAGACTTGGGGAAACACACCACCTGCATACAAACCAATAAAACTAAAGAGAGCCCTCCAACATCACAGAAATGCAATGAAAAACATCTGGAAAGAGCCCTTGGGAAGCACCATGTGCTTACCCCCAACAACAGAATGCGCAATTGCATACCCTTGGGCCAATATAGTGCACAATATGGTCAATGACCGAATGATGCAAATATAACTGATAACCGATTGAAATGCAGTGCACGAGTGAGAAAACAAGCCCGGATGAGTCCCAAAAACTATATATAAACCGGACTCATCAAGGACGTGGATTTTAGAATGGAGACCATAGACACGACAGAGGGCAGGTTTATGCCTTGGATCTAGCTCAGCCCCATAACCGGAGCGAGTGATAGCAGATATGCCGATAACTTAAGTTTTCATTTCTTTCATAGAAACTAGGTTACATGGAAATAGAATTGTAAGAAATATGAAGGAAAAACTATAACTGGATTTCTAAGACATTTAGCCAACTCAGTGGTAGCCATGGTATGCGGCAAGCATGCTCACACCTTGATCGACATGGGGGATTTACACAATTTCGCCTCGGGGACTTTTTAAAAGGAATGGAGGGCAACAGATTATACGAGGGAGTCACCAAGATGGTGCGTCTCCCTAATGGGATGGAGATCCAGTCCATGGCAAAATGCCTCCTAGGTGTGACCATTGATGGGTTAACCCTCGAAGCTCCTGCGATGATCTTATGTTTTCGAGATTTCGATCTGGGTCTGGGAATGATGTGGCTAGCCTGGAACAATGATGAGTTTGAGTGCCCGGCGAGTAAGATCGTACTTAGATGCAGCAACGCATGTGCGACTTTCGAAGGTATTACCCCAGCTTCTTGTCTTCTACTCTCCTCTATTCAGGCCGTCAAGGCCAATCTTCAGGGAGACAAGGTTTATCAGGTGCTGTTTGAGATTGTCGAGGCCAAGGATTCCATTCCTAGTATCTCGGTCGTGCGGGATTTTGTGGATGTATTTCTGGAGAAGTTGCCAGTGAAACCCCCACATCAGGATAAGGATTTTTAGATACAGCTCGTGTCGGGGGCTAAGCCGACATCCAGAGCTCCTTACTGGATGGCCCTGAAGGAGTTAGTGGAGTTTTGAAGCCAGTTGCGGGAGTTAGTGTAAGCCGGATTTTTTGGCCAAGTTATTCACCATGGGTAGCTCCGGTATTATTCGTGAAGAAGAAGGATCGGACACTCCGACTGTGCATGAATTACGAGGAACTAAATAGGTTGACGGTCCAGAACACTTATCCACTACTGAGGATTGACGAGTTGTTTGACCAGTTGGAGGGAGCCCACTGGTTTTCGAAGCTGGATCTGAGGTTAGGATACTACCAGCTACGGATTCAGGTGGAAGACATCCCAAATACTGCTTTCAGTAGCAGATACGGGCTATATGAGTTCACCATGTTGCCCTTCGAACTCACGAATGCACCATCCGCGTTCATGCATTTGATGAACTGGGTGCTCGAGCTATATCTGGATGTATTCATCATCATGTTTATTGACGACATCCTCATCTATTCGAGGACTGAGGAGGAGCATGCACGTCATCTAGCTCTGACCCTAGAAAAGCTCCTAGAGCACAAGCTATATGCTAAGTTTAGCAAATGCCAGTTTTGGATGAAGGAGATGGCCTTCTTAGGACATATCATCAGTGGGGCAGGGTTGGTAGTTGATCCGGCGAAGGTTCAGGCAGTACGGGATTGGTCACTGCTGAAGATGACCAGAGAAGTGAGGAGTTTTTTAGGGCTTGACGGATACTACCGGAAGTTTATGGAGTGATTATCTCAGATTGCTCTCCCTCTCACATTTCTGATGAAGAAGGAGACACCATTTGTTTGGATGTCATGGTACGAGGTTGCCTTTCTCGAGATGAAGGGTTGGCTTACCTCGACCCCTATCCTTGCTCTTTCATATGGTAAGGAAGGATTTCAGGATTATATGGACGAATCATTCAGGGGATGGGTGCCGTTCTTATGTAGAACGAGCACATGATATCTTACGCCTCCCGTCAGTTGAAGAAACATGAGCAAACTACACAGTACATGACTTGGAGATGGGAGCAGTCATCTTTGCTCTGAAGATATGGTTGCACTACCTTTACGGTGTCCACTGCGATATATTCTCTAACCATAAGAATTTGAAGTACGTAGATACACAGAAGGAGCTAAACATCCGACAGAGATGATGGGTGGTGTTTTTGTCAGACTACCGGTTTATCATACACTACCATCCTAGGAAGGCAAACGTAGTTGCAGACGCTCTGAGTCGGAGAGCCACTACATCAGGAGCTGGGACTCAGCTGATGTATATAGAGGTGGTGTAGATGTTGGAGAAGATGTAGATATCTATTGTATCTGAGGATGATCTAGAGCTTTATGAGGAGTACCTGGCATCGATGATTACCACAACGACATTCAGGATCACATTAGGAATGGGCAGAAGCTGGATGCAAGGACAGAGCCGATATTCAGGGCCTTGGAGGAAGGCAGGACATGGGATTACTCTCTGAGAGATGGGCTGCTATGCTTTAGAGGCAGGATTTATATACCAATAGGACACCGAATTTTTGTGGATATCATGACAGAGGCACACTGCAACAAATATTCTGTGCACCTGGGGATCAAAAAGATGATAGCAAACCTAAATAGAACGATGTATTGGCCGGGCATAAAGAAGGATATTACATACTTTATGATGCATTACGTGGCTTGTCAGCTCATAAAGGCGGAGTGCAAGAGTCCGGCCGGATTATTACAGCCACTTTCGGTGTCGTAGTGGAAGTTTGATGACGTAGCCATGGATTTTATACATGGGATACCCCGATCACATGCGTGGAATGATTCGATTTGGCTGATCATCGAAAGACTGACAAAGGTGGCCCGATTTATTCCAGTTGCGAAGGATGCTCTGGTTAGTGTTCTAGTGCGGTGTTTCATCGAGCAGTTTTTCCGTTACCTTGGAGTGCCCAGGACGATCGTGTTAGATTGGGATGGAAGATTTATGTCCAAGGAGTGGAGGTTGGTTCAGGTTTATCTGGGCTAATGGTTGACGTTTAGTACAACTTTCCACCCTTAGATAGATGGGTAGACGAAGCACACCAACCAGACACTGGAGGATCTTCTGCGCCTATGCATATTGGACCGCGGCGAGCCCTGGGAGAGACTATTGTCGCTGATCGAGTTCTCATACAACAACAACCATCAGTATAACAAAGGCATGATCCATTACAAGGTACTTTAGGGATGGAAGTGCAGGACCCCACTATCTTGGATCCAGGATGAGGATCCAAAGGCTCTCGGCTTGGACTTCGTCGAGGACATAGATGCTCTGGTAAGATTTATTGGGGATAGGATGCCGGAATTTCAGAGCAGGAAGGCCAGATACTATGATGCGCATCATCATCAAGTAGTGTTCCAGGTGGGAGACCAGGTTTTCTTGAAGGTACGACCGATGTATGGGATCTCGCATGTTCGCAGACGGAAGAAGCTCAGTTCGAGATACATGGGGCCTTACAGGATCTTGGAGCAGAATAGCCCCTTGGCTTATAGATTGGATATACCGCCATAGTTAGTGGGATTATACGACGGCTTCCACGTCTCTTCACTTCCGAGGGCTCTACTATGTCAAGAGCAGCTGATTTCCACTACAGATGGCCCGGTGTCCTCAGATCGATAAGTCAACATGGAGCCGATCAGGATCAATGATACAGCTGTGCGGATCTTGTGATGCAAGAAGGTTCCGATAGTCAAGGTCTTATGGAGGAACCATGGGCAGGAGGAGCACTACTCGGAGCCATATGACTTGATGGAGCAAAGGTACCCAGACCTCTTCGAGTCAGGTATACCTTTAATCCCTAGGGATGTTACATACTTTTACTTCTGTATAAACCGCGTAGGCTTAACCTTAATTTCGTGGACGAAATTTTTGTTTTTATATATTGAGATTTGTAACATCCCTCAAACAACCAGACGCCTAGGAGTGGTTTTGTCATGACTAGGTCATGAAAAAACCCTAAGAAGCTCAAAAGACCAAGTGAGCAAAGTCACAAGGTGAAAATCACATTGCCCTGCCTATTGCACAACCTCACCACCTGTAAGACCCCCATCCCGGAACACAAAATATGGCACGAGGGGAGTCTTATGCACAGAACAGTCGTCTTGCGGTGGCACCAATGCCCGTGTTGTTTTGCACCACAAAACGCCTATCCTGTCGGTCATAAATAATATCATCCAGTGCCAACCCAACCAATAATATAAAGTAGAAGTCAATCCACACATAAGTAAAATACTCTAAGGGTACATCAAGAAAAGAAGTTACAACAAGCTTCTAAAATATCAGAGTACGGGTAAAACATTCCCAACAAGGCTACATCAAAAGTCTCTCAAACTCACTTCGGTGACTGACGGTAGCGACAACACCATCCCTTCAGGCCCTATCGTCCTTGCCTGGCTGTCCTGCTGCAAAATCTGCAGCTTCTCTGACTGCAGGGTTTCCTCCTAAAAAGAAGACGTAGCAACCATTAGTAAAAAAGACTAAATGGTTATCAAATCCGCTACCCCGGCGACTCCTCGGCACCGGGCGGAGAAAAGAACAAGAGGTACAATATATTTATATAAGCAGAAGTATAAAAAAGTGAAGTAAATATATACATGTCATGAGTACCAATAGAAGTAGTGTAAAACAATATTATCAGCATTTTTTTGTAGCAATTCTAGTCAAGTTATGTCAATCCATCCAAGCATAAAGATTTACAACAGGGAAGTAAATTAACTTATAAGAATGTCCATACAAACTTATAAGTTACGGATCGACTCAACAGTGAAGTAACTCATCGTATAAGATTGCCCATACAAACTTATACAATGAGAATCTTGTGTATGCAATGCAATGTAATTATATGAATGCAATGCAATGACTCACCCATGATCATGCACATGCAACTGCTATGTTGACACAGACTTACAGTTACAACTTTTCGAGCAGGTAGCTAACCTCTCAGGAGTCAACCGTCATGGCCAGGCTATGACACTGGAGCGAGCATCTCCACTACTAGGTGGGCATCCACACTACCAAGCCTAGGCCTCTGTACGCCTCAATGCTAAGAACACAATAGCGGAGCTCACATGCATACTACGTATCAGCGGGAGTCTCGGGTAGATGTGCACCGAGAACCAAGCCCCGAACTGGCCAATGTTGTGATCCGAAAGGAGCCTCGGAAAAAGGCACGAGGACCAAGCCCAACCATCCACTCGGCACAAAGGAGCCCTGGGAATGAGCACCGAGGACCAAGCCCAACTGCTAAAGTCTATCTGTCAACTCCCGTCGGTGTGATGACTGGCAAGCCCGTAGACATGCCACACTATCTTTAACACAGGTTTACGACATCGCATGTCGACTCACACCACACGCAATTTTACATCATCGTGGCACGAAAGGAGACTCGGGAATGAATACTGAGGACCAAGCCCAACCGTCCACTTGGCACGGAAGGAGCCTCGGGAATAAACACTGAGGACCAAGCCCAACCGTCCACTCTGTCTCTTCTCAGCATTACCAAACTAATGTGGTCAAACACCCGCACTTACAACCTTTCACAATCCCGTGCCCAAGATACATATGGGTTCATTATCAGTATAAGGCTATTTCACACATTCGTCATCTAAGACCACGACCATTTGTTCGTAATAGTCATTACCAATTATGTACAGCATATTCAAGCCAAGTTCATCATTGTTCAACACATTACCACTATCAAGCACGTTCTTAATATTCGACATATTTTAATCTCTCTCTAACCTCCAACAAATCACCTCGATCAAGTACACCTTTCTTCATCATCTGTTCATTAGGGATTCAATCTAACAAATGTTATTAACATATTTCACCCCAATAATTTATAGTCTAAATTCCACAAACCTTAAAGTTATTGTAACATGATCTCTCTACCAATACAAGACAAACACGAGAATCACATGTGTATGAATAATTAATTTGCAACAACCTCAAATGTGGATTCCTGAGGCTACGGGAATCCGGTGAAGGTGTTTAGCCCCTCGTTGGAAAGGTATTTCCAAGGGCTGCGACTTTTATGTTTAGTCGGAAGCCCAGATCTGGCAGCATCATGATTGAAAATGGCCTCGAAGGCTGTTGCGCGCATCTTAAAGCAGATCGGACGACAACGGTTCGTCTTCTTCCTTCAACCAAACTTTCAAATAACAACCAGAATTTCTCCTCTCTTATTCACCCTCATAAGACCACTTCTCTTCAAGAAACAGGTCCACAAACTGCATTAGAAGTGAGGGAAAGGTTGAAGACTCTAACTCCTAGGACACAAGTCCTAGCATGGCGTTTTTCCTAGAAACCTTCTTCTCACAAATCAAGACCCTTTTGAGTCGATATCTCTCTTAGAAATAACTAAAGATCTAGCACCAATGGAGAGGGTAGGAAGCTCACCTCATTTCCGGCATTTCCAACCATGGATATTGTCACCCTTCTTGGCGGCATCTTCTTCTCCTTGGTCGGTGTTAGTTCTTCACAGGGAGAAGATTGGCTCCAGCACCTTCTTCCTCTCCAGCAGTTTCTTATAGCAATGGATTTGGAAGGAAGACTAGAAACGGCTAGGGTTTTCTCCCCTTTTCATGTGAGAAGTTTGGCAAATGCATAGACACATGTTAGCCTATCGTTGGACTGCCAATCATCTCAGTAAATGAGTCCCTTCGAAATAACGCGGCCGAAAAATTCATCAAAACCCGAAATTCAACTACACGGGTAGGGACACGCCCGTGTCACTACCCATGTCCCGCTCGAAAAGAATACGGTCGACGAATCATTGAGCTCTTCTTGACGAATCGTCGAGCTGCTTGGACACACAGGGGTAGGGACACCCCCCGTGTCACTACCCATGTCCTGCTCGGGAGGAACACAGTCCACGATTCGTCGAGCTCTGCTCGACGAGTCGTCGATGTTAACCCTGAAATCAGCGATCCTTCCCAAGGCAGCCATCTCGCTAGCCGCGGCCTGCTCTAGTTTCCTCCTGGTGGTCGCGTTGTCTTTGGATGGGCAGACAGAATTTTCTGTCCGCTAAGGCCGCACGGCTTGGGCGGTCTCTGCTGTCTGACCGCCAAGACCACCCGTTGTAACTTAGGTCGACAGGGGCCGCGGACTGCTTCTACAGTCCGCCCGTGCAGGCCGCGCCCCTTGTCAGCTAAACCGTAAGCTTGTCTCAACAAGTTCCCCTTTACCGAACTCAGATATAAATCTGCCCAGGCTGACCACAAGCCACTACTCCAGCCCGCTCCTGCTGGTCACTCTTCAAGAAGACCAGACCTCCACAGTGACAAGCGGCCTGCCTCTATGCCGCAAACCTTCACCAGCGTCG
Organism: Platanthera guangdongensis; assembly: GCA_039583875.1. Lineage (NCBI taxonomy): Eukaryota > Viridiplantae > Streptophyta > Magnoliopsida > Asparagales > Orchidaceae > Platanthera > Platanthera guangdongensis. The sequence goes on from CM077157.1 coordinate 121,729,995, forward strand.
ACAAACCTCCAACTTGCCGCATATCCAGATTGGCGACCTGACCCCAGGCTGTCTGCCAGCTACCCCAATTTTCACCTCGCCAACACGCGCGGCCTGCCTCATTAGTCCGGCAGGTCGCGAACCCTTTGTCCCCAGCAGGCGAGGAAACCTTTCACTTCAACAGGAGGCGGACTTCAGTAGATGGTGCGACCTTCCTCGACAGTCCGCCAGGTCGCCCAGTCGGCCAATTCAGCTTATGAACTCTACCTGTCCGCCTAAGGAGTGCAGACGCTCCAGCTCTCCGGCTACCCGAAAAGATCAGCATCCCCGTCCCATTCATCGCGAGCTGGCGGACTCGAAGTGCAGTCAAACCTTCCAGTCCGCCTACATTGTGAATCCCAACAACAGCTTCAGCAGCCAGCCGCCTCGTTCAACAGCAGAGGCGGACTCACCTTGTCAGCAGCTGCAGACTCCGCGGATTCTCCTCGCAATCCGCCACTCAGCCTCTGGCACCCGCCTCCATAGTAGGAGTACAACCTCCTCAGCCAGCACTCTTGTTGCGGGCTCAATCTGTAGGCGCGGACTCTTCCCAGTCCGCTAGGTAGCAAACCTCCTCCAGAAGGCAGTCCCAGACCGCGCAGCCTTGTGCGGACTCTGCGGACTCGGCGGATATCCCTCCGCCCACATAATCTTGGTGTGGGATCGATCAGCTCAGCTCAAGCAGACTCCTCTCAGTCTGCCAGCAGTAGGGGCGGACTCCTTGGGGTCTGCCGTCAGCAGGACCAGTTCCATAAGCCAGTTCTAGTCCGCGCAGCCTGTTGCAGACTCGGCGGACTCAATTCTCCTCTCGCACAAGTAACCGTCTCACCGGGGTAATGTCGCCGAACGTCATTACCTCCTAGGGCCTATAAATAGACCCCCATACCTCTCATTTAGGTCAGGTTCAGAGACCCCAAGGTTCAGAGCTTCACTCAATGCTCACGCTCGAAGATACCCCACAACAACCTCAACTCTTCAACCTCCTGCGGACTCCTTTTCCAACTCCGTATATCTCCTTCTTGTAACCGCGTGCGGACTACCGGCTTCAGTTGCCAGACCGAGCAGCATCCTCTCTATGCTTAGCCGTGTGGCCTGCAGACCTGGCTCTCTCAGTCCCCAATCTGTGCGGCCTACCTTCTAGCACTTCTTCCTTAGCCGCCAGCTTCACCAGTGTACCATTTATTTGATTTCTTGAAAAGGTGCAATAACAAGTTGTAACTACTCAATATTAATCAAAGGAAAGCCCGTCGCAAGAGTGGTATTTAAGCCGTGGCGGGCGAAGTCTGTTGTTGCCGCTGTTAGCGGCCCCTTCCTTCTTCTCAGCTCATCTTAACACTCTCGGCCTCAACCTGCAAGCACAACCATAAAAGTAATCATCTGCTCGACAGCTCCCGATCAACCTCCTCTGCTGATCATCAGCCTTGATGGCTGCTCTCAGCAAACCTCTCTTTTATCCCGCAACGCTTGAACAAGCGCTTGCTCCACTCTCGAGCACTCTGAAGCTTCCTCCTTTCCTTCTCATCAGCCGCCTCAATCCTCTTCTTTACCTTGCCCATGAGATCAAACACTCCTCTGTCTTAACTAGCCGGTGCAGTTTTCGCTCATCAACAGTTAACACGGGACCTTCAGATCCTAAAAGACTGTGAAAATCAATAATTAGTTATTTTAACGCCCCGAAAATCGTTATCGAGCTGGTCGCGTCCTAAGAAATCTTTAGTGTCTGTATAGGGGTACACGGCCTGGGACACGGGCGTGTCCAAGGCCGTGTTGTTCTCTGTGTTGGCCGGCTATGTCCAGAGAAGGACACGGCAGGAAACACGGCAGCGTAATACGGGCATGTCAACTGACACGGGCGTGTGCCTACCCATGTCACCACCTGTATTCCCAAGAGTCATGTCGGTTGGCGTGGCGGTTTTTTGTGAGATGGCCTTAGGTTACGGGCGTATCAGGACATGACAATGGCATGTCAGGTGGAGACACGGGCATGTCTCGACCCTTATCCTTTTCTATGCTTGACGATCATGTCTGGATCGAGGCACACGGCCTGGGACACGGCCATGTGCGAGGCCATGTTCGGCCCAGGTTTGACGATTTTTGGGTGGATCTGAGCCGTTCATTTTCTTTAATTAAGATCTGATGGCCCAGATGTGTTCCTGCTCTGTTAAGGTCGGGAATGGAGGTTGTATTCCTCATTTGCTATTTAACATTCTCTTTCTAAAAAGTATGAGAGAGGAGAGAGCAAGGAGGATAAAACCCTAGGTTTCTGGCCGACGGCGGAGCATCAGAGCACCGAATCGAGAACAGAGAGCGGCTCCGCAGAGGAAATTCCATTGCGAAGACTTCTATTCATATAGTTTTTCCATGGCGCAAAAGCATACTACAAGGGTAATGATTCTCTACTTGAGCTTGGGAAGCTCTCCTTCTTTTGCATAAGGAAATCCGCTCCCGCGAGTGTGCGGTGAATGTGCGGTGTTCCTTGGGGTTGACGGGAATAGTCCCCCTTATTTTGCATATAGAGTCCAGAATCGAAGTACTGACATAGGCATTGTGTGTGAAGCGTACCCGGACGTGTTGGTCTGGATCGGTGATGTTGCATTTTCTATTGTTGCCGGAGAAGACTCCGTGTTTTGCGTTTTTCGGGTTTCTACACGGTAGATTGCAACAGGTATCCTTGGGGATTTACCCCAAGGCGCACCCAGAAAACTGAGCGGAAACGTTGTTCTGCTAACTTTGTGGCTGGGGAGCCGGCCTTGTACATAATTGGGTTATGTGATGTTTGGAATTGTTGTGGGATCCAAGAGAAGCTTGGCTTGTGTGTATGTGTTAAAGTGACTCTATGGTGTGAGTAACGAGAAAGTGGAATCGGACTTGGGCTATGTGTTTCGGTGAGAGATACCTAAAGAGGGACTGGCCGTTGGCATAGTCAGGAGCCTTAGACGGAGGTCAGAAAGGTTAAAATGCTCACGATGTTGCCATCCCGGGGATGGTGGTGAAGCCACGAAATTGACTAGATTCACCGATATTGTGGCGTGACTGCACGGGGTGTTTGGCTGTGCGATCCTACACATGTGGCGAAGTATGCTTGTACTTTATTGTTTAGCTGGGCTAATGAAATGCAGGGAAGGAGCACCGCTGTCCCAAGTAAGGGGCGGGGTCGTTATAATTTGGTCGGCTTTGGCTAACTGTTACTTTGTTTGCCATCGTGCGGTGGAATGTTGCTTGCAGGTGCTGAAGCCCATGTTGCTGAGCTGGCCCTCGAAGGCCAATGCGAATTCTTATGTTACTTTTGTCATGTGTGGCCGACCTGCGAGGCGATGTATGTAAAACATTTCTTTGTTAAGTGAAACTCCTGTAAGGCCATAAGGCCAAGTACTTTCAGTGTATTTGTTGTTTCATTCCTATAGTAGTCTGTGGACATTCATGATAGTTGGTTTTCAATTTTGGGTTCTTGTCAACTTTTTAAAAGCTTTCGCTAGAATGCTCTATGTTAGGGCGAGTAGTCGTAGTTGGAATGTTTTGATATTCTTAAGTAACCTTTCCGACTGTCCGTGGTATATGACATCGGGTTCCAACTGGACCTTCGGTTATATGCTATATGACGGGTGGGGGTGTTACAATTTAGTATCAGACTTCTGGTTTCGGTCAACATAAATGAATTCGTGGGCAAATTCTTTTTAAGGGTTGGTGAGTACATGTGCGCGTCATCGATATAATGTCAAAAAGAACCCATGAATGTCCACTTAAAAAAAAATACGCTTGTTTTGAGGAATCTGAGTGTTCCAATGATTGCGTTTCGCAATCTGTTGGTCTTCTAATCAATAGTTTTTGCTATTATAGGCAGCTAGGAGTGGTGTTGGGCAATCGGAATGCCCGCAATCGGCGGAAAGTAGTGCACCGAGGGACGTGCCTACAACACCTCATTCAGGGAAAACCATCAGATCGGTTGCTGAAGTAGTCTTTATTATGATAAATGCCCAATCTGTATGGCAAATGCACCATGCGCCACTTGTAAATGAGCAAGAACTGATTAGGGCGGCAGAACTGGGAGTGGTAAAGCGCACGGTAGTTGATCAGGTAGCACCAAAGAGAGCTGCGGAGAAGCAGCTCAAGCATGTAATGAGCTTTAATCCTCCGAGGTTCGACGTGATTGGAATGCCAACTCAAGCTAAGGATTGGCTCTCTACGATAAAGAGGGTCTTGACGGCCACAGAAACTGTTGAGTGGCAGAAGACCACCATAGACACCTTCCTTTTGGCTGGTGAGGCGAGGCTGTGGTGGGATGAGCTGGAGGTTCACCTCTTAATGGGAAGGCAACTTACGGATGTGCCTATGGAGGAATTCTCAAGGTTGTTCTTGGCCAGATATCTACCCTCTGCTCAGAAGCTTGATATGGAGAATCAGTACTTTGGATTGCCTTAGGGAGATAGAAGCGTGGATGAGTATCTCCACGAGTTTACGCGGTTGGGTCGTTATGCGCCGAAGGCTTCGAGCTCAGCCCATTCTTTTGGTGCGGCGGGGCAACCACAAGTCGAGTCCCGGGAGCGTGCTATAACTGCAGAAAGATGGGGCATTTTGCTCGTGAGTGTTGGAGCGGACATGCAAAGTCCGAGAGGAATCCTGGAGCAACCTATGAAGAGAAAGGGAAGGCAGTGGAGTCAAACTCATCCCACCATGCTCCATCCCAGCCTAGAGTTTATAACCTTGGTCTACAAGAGGCCATAAAACAAGCTGACGTGGTGACAGGTATGTGTTAAATTATAGCAGTTTAACTTTATGTAGTTGTTACCTTTTTATATGTAGCTTATATTTTTGGTGCTAGGATTCATGTTGATTTGTTGTTGTCCGGTGAGAGCCCTATTTGATATGGGAGCTTCACATTACTTCTTGTCCGAACGATTTGTATCGTGCATCGGAGTCCCTTCCTCGATGTCTAAAGACAAGTTGGATGTGTTGTTACCTAATGGGTGCTCAATGCTCATGGATAGAGTCTGTGTGGTTAAGATTCTGATTGGGGATCAGGAGTTTGACTTGCAAGCGTCAGTACTACCGTTAGTGGAGTTCGACGTAATCTTTGGTATGGACTGGCTCTCAGAGCAGCGAGCATGTATTGATTGCAACCGAAAGGAGGTTATGTTGGGACTGAACACTGATCGGGATACTACGTTTGCTGGCATGAAGGGGTCGGGTAAAATTTTGATGTCGGCCCTTCAGGTGATTAAGGAAGTTCGGTGTGGGGTAGAGCTGTTTGTCACTTTAGTGCAAGCTTCAACGCCTAAGCCGAGTCTGGGCAGTAATCCAGTTGTGTTCGTGTATCCTGATGTGTTCCCAGATGATCTCCCAGGAACCCCTCCTCAGCAGGAGATTGATTTTACTATTGAGGTAATGTCGGGTGCCAAACCGGTGTCACGCTCTCTGTATTGGATAGCGCCAAGAGAGATGACAGATGTGAAGGTGCAACTGTAAGAGTTGCTGGAGCAAGGGTATGTGCGTCAAAGTTCATCACCTTGGAGCGCACCGGTCCTTTTCGTTAAGAAGAAGGATGGGAGCTTGCAACTCTGTATTGACTATCGGGAGTTGAACAAGCTTACGGAGAAGAATAAGTATCTGATCCCAAGGATTGACGATCAATTGTATATGGTGTTGGAGACGTTGAGAAGGAATCAGTTGTATGCTAAGTTCTCTAAGTGTGAGTTCTATTTATCCTCGGTAGCGTTCCTTGGTCATGTTGTTAGTGGAGAAGGGATAGCGGTTGATACGACGAAGATAGTGGCGATACGGGAGTGGCCTGTATTTACTACAGTGGCGGAAGTCCGGAGCTTTCTGGGCTTGCCGGCTACTACGTGCGCTTCGTAGTGAACTTCTCGCGAATAGAGCTACCACTCACGATGTTGACATGGAAGGATCAAAAGTTTGTGTGGTCGCTGGAGTGCGAGCAGGATTTTGAAGAGTTGAAGAGGCAGTTGACCACAACACCTATTTTATGTTCGCCGAGTGGAACTGAAGGCTTTGAAATTTATAGTGATGCTTTGGGCAGTGGTTTGGGCTGTGTTCTGCTAGAGCATGGGAGCATGATAGCCTATGGTTCGTGAAAATTGAAGGTTCATGGGCGGAATTATCCGATCCATGCCTTATAGTTAGAGACCATGATATTTGCTCTAAAGCTGTGGAGGCACTATCCTTACGGTGTGAAGGTCGATATCTACACCGATCATAAGATCCTGAAATACTTGTTAGATCAAAAGGACCTGAACATGAGGCAGCAGAGGTGGATGGAGTTCCTGGGGGACTACACCTTTGAGGTACATTATATGCCTGGGAAGGGAAATGTAGTTGTGGATGCGTTAAGTCGCAGGGTTCCTGCACGAGTCAGCTGGTTGTCGGTACATGATGAGAGTTTGGTCTATGAATTGGAGGCATTGGAGATAACTTGCATCGACAAGCAGTCTAGTATCGAGGCGAAATTGTTTTGGACAGAGGTGTAGTATGACCTAGCTGATATAGTTCGATGGGCATTGGTTCAGGATAGCAGCATGAAGCAGATCTTAGATGAATCTTTGGATGGGTCAAATTCCTAATTTGCTGTTGAGTATGGACTGCTACGGAGGGGCGGTCGCATATGCGTTCCTAGTGCGGGTAATCTTCGGGAGGGGTTGATGTACGAGACTCATCATACCAAGTACTCAATCCACCTGGGGAGCACAAAGATGTATAAAGACATGAAGAAGTTATTCTTGTGGCCAGGACTAAAGAAGGATGTCGCACTTTATGTGGCCAAGTGCCAGAAGTGTGCCTTGGTGAAAGCAGAGTGCCAGAAGCCCGGAGGTTTATTGAAGTCCCTATCTATCCCAGAGTGGAAATTCGACGACATTTCTATGGAGTTTGTGCATGGTTTGTCAAAGTCGCAGAGGGGAAACGATGCCATCTGGGTGGTCGTGGATAGATTGACAAAGGTGTCACATTTCATCCCGAACAGGAAGGAGGATCCGGTGGAAAAGTTAGCCAAACTCTATGTGGATAATATTGTGCGATTGTATGGTGTGCCTTGTAGTATTGTTAGTGACCGAGATGGAGGCTTCACGTCGAACGACTAGAAGCTGGTGCATAGTCTGTTGGGAACTAAGTTGAGTTTCAGTATAGCCTTTCATCCGCAGACGGATGGTCGGACCGAGAGGGTCAACCAGATGATGGAGGACATGCTTCGTATGTGCATCTTGGATTTCGAAAAGCAGAGGGAAGATCACCTGTACATGGTGGAGTTTTCATATAACAATAGTTATTAGGCGAGTATTAGAATGGCGCCTTTCGAGGCCTTGTATGGGAGAAGATGTCGCACGCCGTTGTCTTGGTTGAAGACAGGCGAGACAAAGTTATACAAACGTCAGACGGTGGAAGACACCACTTCAATGATACGTACAGTTCAGGAAAGGTTGAAGATCGCTCAGGACAGGCAGGAAAAATACAATAACGCCAAGCATAGGAACGTGTAGTTCGTTGTTGGCGACTTGGTGTATTTGAAAATCAAGACATTCAAGGGTTTCTCGCGGGTTCGACACTTGAAGAAGCTGAGTCTGAGATACCTTGGACCGTTTGAAATCCTGGAGCGTGTTGGTGATATAGAATTATTAAGCAGAGAAGGGGTTATGCGTGGATAAGACAAAGTTAAGGGAGGAGAAGGTGAAAGTGTAGTTGTGAGATGTTCTCCGATTCTATATTCGATGAAGGCAAGTATACCTTGTCGCATATAGTATAGGATATTAAGTTCAATATAAAGGTTGTATTACCCGGGGAGAATTGAGTACTTCTACTTTAAGGAGTTACTATTATCTTATCAATTAAAAGTTGTTTTGTGGTTGATTACTAAATTAGAGAAGTGAGAATGTTTTACTTGCAATTTAGAGAAAAGCTAAATGATAATTAAGCGATATTACTCGATCGAGAATCACCTCGGCTTAACTTGATCAAAAGATGCAATAATAAATTTTTTTAAATTAATAAGGCAAGAGACCTTGACCGCAGAGGTTCTAAAAGCAAGAACATGCTTCTATCGAAGTCATGCCCATCTGAGTTTAGGAAGGTCTGACCGAACTTTCGTCCAAATCGGAGGGCTAAAACCTGCTTTATGCTGCGAACCCCTCTATTGGATTTTACTCCAATCCGGGAGATTTGAACATCTGCCTCTCTCGAGGGGTGCGAACAACTCCCTTTACTCTTGAGTGCTCATTTCAAACTTTCGGCCTCTCGGCTAGCCCAGAATGAAAGCAAAGGTGGAGAGTATATATCGATGATATACCTCCAACCCGTGATAAATCAAGAGTAACTCAAGGCTAAACCCTAAAAAGAAAAGGTAAGATTCAAAGCATCATAACCTAATCACTCGAACCTCGGATCATCAAGATCGAGTACATGGAGGATTAGTTAATCATGGTGAGGTGGAATAGGGGGGATGAGTTCTAAAGCAAAAAGACACAAAGTAGTAAAGAGAAGAAAACAAGAGCACTTTTATTAAAATTAAAGCGAGCTTACAACATGAAAATGAACGAGATTACAAGTGCATGGAATTGAAAATCCTATTCTGGCCATATCATTAGCAACTAAAGCATTAATAAAAGCTATTACAAAAGCTTAAATAAACTAGGATTAAGAAAAATACAAAGAAAGAGAGAGAGAAAGAGGGGAAAAGCATAAAGAGGAACATTAAACAAAGGGGAAGAACCTCCCCCTCTCAGCCAAAAAGTGATCCTGAACCATTAGGGAAGGGCTCAATTTATAGATTTTTTTCGGGATGGGTAACGCCCCCCTGACACGCCCTGGTTTGGCGTGTACCTAGGGCGTGACACGGTCAGTGCGGCTTTGGAGTGCTAAATTTAATTGCTGGAGTTGACGGGCGTGGTTGTTGAAGTGCACGCCCATATGTCACACTCGGGTCGGGCGTGACCCGGGGGCTTGACACATTCAGTGCGACTTTGGAGTGGGAAAAACGAGCGCGTTGCGACGATTCCTCGGAACCTGGGGACAAGCCTCTAGAACAAGCCCGTGTCGGATGTGACACGGGCATGACAGAGGGCGTGTACACTAAGTTTCCACGGAATGCAGTTTCGGACCAATTGCATCATTGCTCTGGGTTACACGCCCTGGGTACATGCCCGAGTAGGGCGTGACCCGGGGGCGTGTCACAGCAAAATTCGACTGAAAGCCGTGAAAAACTGCAAAGAGCAGAAAAATGCATTAGAGACAAAAATATATACAAAGGGGTATCAAAATAAGCACTTTACATGACATGATTTGCTTTAAAACCCTGAAAATACCCTAATAAAATTGACTGCAAACCGTATTATCAAATTCCCCCAAGCTTAAGTTTTGCTTGTCCCCAAGCAAAGATATAAAAACTAGCTAATCATAAAAAGTGACTAATTCAAAAAGTTTTAATCATGCTTACACAAGTACTATGCGAAATTCCTGGTAGGGAGAATGTAAAACATAAATCTAAAACAATTATTTTGGTATAGTTTAACTTTTATAAACTTTACTTAACGAAAATAAATCAACCAGAATTTTGACGAGATTCTTTAAATAGATTTAAGCAAGGCAACGAAAATCAAAAGAACATATTGAGTTGTTACTAGATCCAAGCAATGCATCATAATTATATCAATTAAATAACAAAAATCTAAGTTTAAATCCAGAACTAAAACCGATTTACTTTTCTTCTTTTCGTAGCTGTTAAATAAGATTTAAAAAGGCGTGAATCAAAAAGACTTAATATGACCGAAACGTTTGGTTTAGGATCATGAATATGAGTGAAATTCAAAGATAAACATGGAGGCTTAAAATCACACTAAACCAAAACAAAGAGTTTCAAAAAAAAAATTTATTTTAAACAAAATATATATATTTTTTCTTTCTTTTTCTTCTTTATTATTATTTATTATTTTTTCTTCATTTTTTTCTTTTTTTTTCTTTTTTCAAAACAAGGCCATAAATTTTTTTTTCTGTCATTTTGAATTGGCCAAATAAAATCAAACATTGCTTTTGAGTACATTTTTTCAACAATTTCTCCAAAGATAACACAAAATTTCCTATTATGATTATGAAAATTTTTGAATGAAACTCAAAAAATAAATTAGCGTGATTAGATAGGTAGGAATTTTGGCTTTGGTGAAAATGAAATGCTATGTGGAGTTATCAAACAAAATTGGAAAAAAAGGCTGAAAAGCGGCTAACTAGTGGTAAAAGATTTTAGGTTGGCAGGAAAGCTCAAACGTAAACAAAAACGGCCTAAATCATTTTCACGCTTTTTAAATTTATTTAAAACATAGATTTGAAAATTTTCAAAAAGCATGTCCGAGATAATAAAAGAAGATTGATGAAATTATCTTGAAAATAAAAATAATATGTGACTTGGATCGTTCATATCTACTACGTTATTCAAAAGTTGTGCTTACAAAAATTATCTAAAAACGAAAAGAAAATAGTGGATGATGAATTTTAGAGAAAGTAAAGAAAATGAAGAACGGAAAACCATAATAGAAATGCGCGTTTTTAGAGAAATATTTCACCTTAACATGCTACCGTGAATTAGAAACACACCATGGCCAACATTTTACTTGTGAAATATGATTAAAAAGATGATTAGAAAAATTATAATTAACTACGTTGTTTGTAAAGAAGTTTGAGAAAAACAAAACACAAACATGGGGTACTATTGAAATACCAAAATGCAGCAATATATATATTTTTTGGATTTTTGGATTTTTTGGATTTTTGAAGAATATTTACAAAAACTAAAAGATATTTACAAAAAACAAAAAGAAGGAGGAAGTCCACCCCCAAGCTTAAAATCTACATTGTCCTCAATGGAGAAGGAGGTTGGAGAACGAGAGAAAATTAAAGTACAGAAATGAAAGACAGAATTCAAAAACACGAACTTCCCTGGTTTTATTTTGCAGCGAAAGCTGAGTGATGCCGCTCCCCCATGCTTGTGCTTTGAATCTTCAGGAAAGGTCTTCTATTGGACTTTGTGATGGATGTAGACGCATTGGCAGCGGTGATTTTAGAAGCCGCAACTTGAGAAGCCGTCCGGGGCAAAAAGTGTAAAATAAAGAAAACAGAAAAATGATTTGGGTTGCCTCCCAAGAGCGCCCTTTGTTTATAAAGGTCGTTTGAGCTCGACCAAAAGAATATTGCCAACAATAAGAAGTCTTAAATTATTACAGTCCAAATGAAGGAGAAACGAAATAGTTCATGAGTTCGATAGCAGTAATTGTTCCGTCGCAGTAGGAAGTTAATCGTTAGGCAAATAGAGTTTTAATCGCTGACCATTTACCTTGAATTCACCCTTACCCGGGTGCGAAATGAGAACCGTCCCATACGGCCAAGCCTCTTTAACAATAAAGGGGCCGGACCATCGCGATTTTAATTTACCATAGGTTCACTTGGTATAACAACTTCTTTTCCACTGCGGAGGGTAATGGAGTTTGCAATTTATCTTGAGTTTTGCTCAGTATTGCCTGGCAAAGCTCCTTGTTGCCGGTCGGAGATTATCTTGGCTAGCTGTCCCACTTGGTTTTCCAAGTTTTTGATGGACACGACAATATTCCTGATATTTGTTTCATTTGTAGCAACGTATTTGGCAAAGACCTCTTCTAATGAAGAGGGCTTTGCCTGTTGCGGTCAGAGAAACGAGATGGATTTAAATTTAAGGGGGGAGCTAGAATAAATGTTTGTCTATGATTATGAGGGGGGTTATGGGGGCGTTGAGCATTTCCTTGGTTGCTTCATGAGAAATTCGGATGGCTCCTATAACCCGCATTATAAGTGTTATTGTACGGTGCGTTGTTCGGGTTATAGGAGGGCCGAGGAGCATTTCCCATGAAGTCAACATGTTTTTCTGTAAAATCAGAGTTATTATAATTATTAAACCAAGGAGGAGTGGCGGAGGAAGCAGTCATCTCCACCACCTTCTTTGTTAACCGCTCAACTTGGAGGGCAAGATTCGAAGTAGCGTCAATTTCAAAGACTCCCGCTGGTTTGTTATCCCGCACACGGGGCGCATTCCATTGATTTTAATTCATAGACATTTCCTCAAAAAGTTCCTAAGCGGCCTCTGGGGTTTTGTTATTTATTGTTCCCCCAGCAGCCGCCTCGATCATTTGCCTTGTTAAAGAATTTAAGCCGATATAAAATATTTGCACTTGTTGCCAAATTGGAAGCGCGTGGTGTGGGCACCTTCGCAATAGCTCCTTGAAGCGCTCCTATGTATCGTAGAGAGTCTCTGAGTCTATTTGCATGAAGGATGCAATATCCATGAGTAATTTGGCGGTCTTCACAGGCAGGAAATACTTGGTAAGAAATTTCCCTGCCATCTCGGCCCACGTGGCGATGGACCCTATAGGAAGAGAGCTCAGCCACTGCTTGCCCTTTGATCGTAAAGAGAAAGGAAAGAGACGTAATCGAATGGCATCATCTGAGACTCCATTGATTTTAAAAGTATCACAGATTTCGAGAAAATTTGCAATGTGACAATTTGGATCCTCGTCCGGGAGACCATCGAAGGTTACTGACTGCTGCACCATTTGGATGATGCTGGACTTGATATCAAAGTTATTGTTCGCCACTGTGGGGCGAACAGTACTTGATTGTGTACCCTCCAGGTTCGGCCTCACATAATAGGACATAGTCCTTTGTTGGGCCTCATTTGGGTTGGGCGGATTAGGATCCATCATTTTTGTGGCAGTGTCCCCGATCGACTCTTCGATGCCTAAATGCGATTCCTGGTCACGAGAACGGAGGCGATGCAAAGCGGTGCGCTCTATCTCACGGTAAAAAGGAATAATCGATGAGCTTTCTCGGGTTATACACGTAAAAGAGAGAAAGAGGGGGAAGAGATAAAACCGATATGAGAGCGAGAAAAAGAAAAAAAGGAAAACAATAAAATTAATAGCTATCCTTTTTTCAAAATATCAAAACATTTGTCCCCGGCAACGGTGCCAAAAACTTGATATAGAATTATTAAGCGGAGAAGGGGTTATGCGTGGAGAAGACAAAGTTAAGGGAGGAGAAGGTGAAAGTGTAGTTGTGAGATGTTCTCCGATTCTATATTCGATGAAGGCAAGTATACCTTGTCGCATATAGTATAGGATATTAAGTTCAATATCAAGGTCGTATTACCCGGGGCGAATTGAGTACTTCTACTTCAAGGAGTTACTATTATCTTATCAATTAAAAGTTGTTTTGGGGTTGATTACTAAATTAGAGAATTGAGAATGTTTTACTTGCAATTTAGAGAAAAGCTAAATGATAATTAAGCGATAGTACTCGATCGAGAATCACCTCGGATTAAGTTGATCAAAAGATGCAATAATAAACTTTTTAAATTAATAAGGCAAGAGACCTTGACCACGGAGGTTCTAAAAGCAAGAACATGCTTCTCTCAAAGTCATGCCCATCTGAGTTTAGGAATGTCTGACCGAACTTTCATCCGAATAGGAGGCCTAAAACCAGCTTTATGCTACGAACCCCTCTATTGGATTTTACTCCAATCCGGGAGATTTGAACGTCTGCCTCTCTCGAGGGGTGCGAACAACTCCCTTTACTCTTGAGTGCTCATTTCAAACTTTCGGCCTCTCGGCTAGCCCAGAATGAAAGCAAAGGTGGAGAGTATATATCGATGATATACCTCCAACCCGTGATAAATCAAGAGTAATTCAAGGCTAAACCCTAAAAAGAAAAGGTAAGATTCAAAGCATCATAACCTAATCACTCGAACATCGGATCATCAAGATCGAGTACATGGAGGATTAGTTAATCATGGTGAGGTGGAAGAGGGGGGATGAGTAGTAAAGGATAAAGACACAAATTAGTAAAGAGAAGAAAACAATAGCACTTTTATTAAAATTAAAGCGAGCATACAGCATGAAAATGAACGAGATTACAAGTGCATGGAATTGAAAATCCTATTCTGGCCCAATCATTAGCAACTAAAGCATTAACAAAAGCTATTACAAAAGCTTAACTAAACTAGGATTAAGAAAAATACAAAGTAAGAGAGAGAGAAAGAGGGGAAAAGCATACAAAGGAACATTAAACAAAGGGGCAAAACCTCCCCCTCTCAGCAAAAAAGTGATCCTGAACCCTTGGGGAAGGGCTCAATTTATAGATTTTTTCGGGATGGGTCACGCCCCCGGAAATGCCCTGGTCGGGCGTGTACCTAGGGCGTGACACGGTCGGTGCGACTTTGGAGTGCTGAACTTCATTGCTGGAGTTGACGGGCGTGGTTGTTGAAGTACACGCCGATATGTCACGCCCGGGTCGGGCGTGACCCGGGGGCGTGACACATTCGGTGCGACTTTGGAGTGGGAAAAACGAGTGCGTTGCGGCGATTCCTCGGAACCGGGGGACACGCCTCTAGAACATGCCCTTGTCAGAGGTGACACGGGCGTGACAGAGGGCGTGTACACTAAGTTTTCATGGAATGCAATTTCGGACCAATTGCTTCATTCCTTTGGGTTACACGCCCTAGGTACACGTCCGAGTAGGGCGTGACCCGGGGGCGTGTCACAGCAAAATTCGGCCGAAAGCCGTGAAAACCTGCAAAAAGTAGAAAAACGCATTAGCGACAAAAATATATACAAAGGGGAATCAAAATAAGCACTTTACAAGACATGATTTGCTTTAAAATCCTGAAAATACCCTAATAAAATTGACTCCAAACCGTATTATCAAATTTCCCCAAGCTTAAGTTTTGCTTGTCCCCAAGCAAAGATATAAAAACTAGCTAATCATAAAAAGTGACTAATTTAAAAAGTTTTAATCATGCTTACACAAGTACTATGCGAAATTCCAGGTAGGGAGAATGTAAAACGTAAATCTAAAACAATTATTTTGGTATGGTTTAACTTTTATAAACTTTACTTAACGAAAATAAATCATCCAGAATTTTGACACGATTCTTTAAATAGATTTAAGCAAGGCAACGAAAATGAAAATAACGTATTGAGTTATTACAAGATACAAGCAATGCATTATAATTATATCAATTAAATAATAAAAATCTAAGTTTAAATCCAGAACTAAAACATATTTACTTTTCTTCTTTTCGTAGCTGTTAAATAATATTTAAAAAGGCGGGAATCAAAAGAACTTAATAGGACCGAAACGTTTGGTTTAGGATCATGAATAGGAGTGAAATTCAAAGATAAACATGGAGGCTTAAAATCACACTAAATCAAAACAAAGAGTTTCAAAAAAAAATTTTATTTTAAACAAAATATATATATATTTTCTTTCTTTTTCTTCTTTATTATTATTTATTATTTTTTCTTCATTTTTTCTTCATTTTTTTTCTTTTTTCAAAACAAGGCCATAAAAGTTTTTTATTTCATTTTGAATTGACCAAATGAAATCAAACATTGCTTTTGAGTACATTTTTTCAACAATTTCTCCAAAGATAACACAAAATTTCCTATTATGATTATGAAAATTTTTGAATGAAACTCAAAAACAAAATTAGCGTGATTAGATTGGTAGGAATTTTGGCTTTGGTGAAAATGAAATGCAATGTGGAGTTATCAAACAAAATTGGAAAAAAGGCTCAAAATTGGCTAACTAGTGGTAAAAGATTTTAGGTTGGCAGGAAAGCTCAAACGTAAACAAAAATGGCTTAAATCATTTTCACGCTTTTTAAATTTATTTAAAACATAGATTTGAAAAATTTCAAAAATCAAGTCCGGGATAATAAAAGAAGATTGATGAAATTATCTTGAAAATAGAAATAATATGTGACTTGGATCGTTCATATCTACTACGTTATTAAAAAGTTGTCCTTACAAAAATTATCTAAAAATGAAAAGGAAAATAGTGGATAATGAATTTTAGAGAAAGTAAAGAAAATGAAGCACGGAAAAACCATAATAAAAATGCGCGTTTTAGAGAAATATTTCACCTTAACATGCTACCGTGAATTAGAAACACAGCATGGGCAACATTTTACTTGTGAAATATGATTAAAAAATGATTAGAAAAATTATAATTAACTACGTTGTTTATAAAGAAGTTTGAGAAAAACAAAACACAAACATGGGGTACTATTGAAATACCAAAATGCAGCTATATATATTATTTGAATTTTTGGATTTTTTGGATTTTTGAAGAATATTTACAAAAAGTAAAAGATATTTACAAAAAACAAAAAGAAGGAGGAAGTCCCCCCCAAGCTTAAAATCTACATTGTCCTCAATGGAGAAGGAGGTTGGAGAACGAGAGAAAATTAAAGTACAGAAATAAAAGACAGAATTGAAAAATAGGTACTTCCTCGGTTTTATTTTGCTGCGAAAGCTTAGTGATGTCGCTCCCCCATGCTTGTGCTTTAAATCTTCAGGAAAGGTCTTATGTTGGACTTTGTGATGGATGTAGCAGCATTGCGGCGGTGATTTTATAAGCCGCAACTTGAGGAGCCGTCTGGGGCAAAAAGTGTAAAATAAAGAAAACAAAAAAATGATTTGGGTTGCCTCCCAAGAGCGCCCTATATTTATAAAGGTCGTTTGAGCTCAACCAAAAGAATATTGTCCTGTTGGGTATTGTATCCACAATGTACCTGATTTGAAGAAGCCCCTGGACAAGCTAAGGTCAATAGACAATGTATTTGATAAACTCTTTTAAGTTGGGCTTGCAGTTCTTCCACGCTAAGTGCACACCAATGTCAGGGTGCAGTAGGTCAATATACACGGGTCTGCACGACGTAATCCCTGCAGATCAGTGTGTTGGCCTACGTGTACTCTCTCTATTGGAGTGCACTTACTTTCAAGCACAGGGCCGTATTTATGTAAGAGAAGACAAGGCGCACAGATGGGTCAAGGAGCAGCTCATGGGTGGAAAGACGAAAATTCGTCTAAGTGTAATTCGACGAGAATCACAAGGGATTCTCGCCGATTCGTCGAGAATCAGTAGTTGATTCTCGCCGAACAAGTTCCAGCCACTTCTAAGCAAGCACCTCTGCTTCTAAGTAAGAATCGACGAGAATCACTTAGTGATTCTCGCCGATTCGGCGAGAATCACTAGTGATTCTCGTCGAATCGACGAGAATCACTGGTTGATTCTCGCCGTCTCGACCTGGCCTAAGGCAGTGCGTGCAACCAAGGCAAATTCGACGAGAATCATCTTTGATTCTCGCCGAATCGTCGAGAATCACCTTTGATTCTCGACGACTCGACGAGAATCACTTTCGATTCTCACCGATTTTGACTTGGCATTTTTCTGGAACTTCCTGAACCGGATTCTGCCGCTGTTAAACTTCTGGACCGGGATTTAGGGATTTCTACTGTGGGTCCCACAAACGGTCATATTGGAGTTATCTACAGTATTTATATACGCGTATTTTGAACGGAATACCTACACAGAAAGAAGCCGAGCAGAGCAAACCCTAAAATCGCGAAATACCTCCGCCGCATCCGTCGCCGCTCACGCTAGTCCGTCGCCGCTGCTGATCGCTCTTCTTCCTGATCTCCGGCGACAGAAGCTTAGCAAAGCTTTGAGTCTCACGTGTCTATCCAGAGATCTCTTGTCTCTCGATTTGTTGATCGGGAAAAACTTCCCCGTCCGAATCAATCGAGACAACCGATCCTCGTGTGACCGTTGGAAGACCAAGCTAGCTTCGCTACGAAGTTTGGATCTCCAAGTTCAGCAGCCGCTCATCATCATAGCCGCCGATCCCGAAGCTAGCCGCTGCTCGCATTGTCGCCGCCGGTTCCGGGGAGATCCTCTCCACGAGAGACCAAGGTTATAGACTCTTCGTTTATTTCACGAACACGCCGTCGAACGAAGAGGAACAATGCAGTCTCCATACGAAGTTTGTATCTCGTGTACATTCTAGTTTTTAATTTCGTTGTAAAGGAACGTTTGTTCCATTTTGTAAGGGTTGGGTGCAACCCGATTTGTGGGAGTGTAGACTCCTACGTATGGAAGGGTGCCTTCCGTTAGTGCAGGGATTGGATTTCAATCCCGTTGGAGAAGTGACCGAGTCGTCCCTTGTTGGGGAGATAGGTCGAAGGGGGGAAAGTGGATGTACCCAAGTCGGGGAACCACTATAAATTTCTTGTGTATTCTGTGTACTGTGCTCGTTATTTTTATTGTGCAGGTACAGTCGTAAATTCCACAAAAGCGCTACTCGTCACCTATTCCCCCCCCCCATAGGTGCACATAGCTGACACTAGGTGGACTTTCAAGTGGTATCAGAGGGAGGTTACTCAACAAAAAGGTTAACACCTTGAGTTGAATCCTGCCACCAGTGTCAACAAGGAGACGTACATCTACTATGGACGGGCTCAAGTACTCCGGCAAGATCCCAGTGTTCAACAGGCTCAACTTTCCTATCTGGAAGGAAAGGATCAGGTTCTACATGGAAGCAGTGGATCCTCGACTTTTCATGATCGTGTTGTAGGGACCTTATGTCCCCACTAAGGCATCCACCATTGATCCCACCAAGAAAGTGCCGAAGACACTCTCTGAAATGGACAAGGATGAGATGGTACTAGTGGGCCTTGACATGAAGGCAAGAAACATCCTGGTCAATGCAGTTGATGACTCTATGATGCAGAACTTCAGCAACTGCAGGACAGCTCAGGAGATCTGGCAGTGCCTGATCATTCTAATGGAGGGCATAGATGAAGTGAGGGATGATCGGAGATCCCTCCTGAACCAGAAGTATGAGGCCTTCAGACAAGGGCCGAACGAAGAGATCAGAGTCACCTACGAGAACTTCCTAAAGATTGTCAACGCCCTCAAGGGGTACGGAAGAGTGTTCACTAATGGTGAACTCAATGACAAATTCCTTAGGTCCCTTACTAAGGAATGGGACACAAAGATCTGCGCCATCAGAGAATTTGGCAGACTGGCAGAAACTGATCCACAAATTCTGTTTGGGAAGCTGATGTCCTATGAGCTTCAGCTGAACACCAGGAAAGCTGAGGAAGAAGCAGAAAAGGCTGCTGCAAAAGAAAAGACTGTGGCTCTAAAAGCCAGTCACTCCAGAAAAGGCAAGGGTACGGTGTCATACCGTGCCAGGAAAAAGGATGAGGAGGAGGACTCCAAGCCATGCTCCTCCTGCTCAGAACTGTCGGAGGAGGATTTCTCCCTCATCACTCGAGAGTTCAAGAAGTTCCTCAAGATGAGGAATCAAAGAAAGAGAGACGGCTCCTCCTCCAGACATCAGAAGAAAAACTACTCTTCTGACAGGTATGCATCTAGACCGAACAAACATCGCTCCTCTGACATTATTTTCTTTGGATGCAACAAGCCAGGACACGTCGTGGCCGACTGCTATCAAGGCAAGAGGGAAAAAGGGAGAGAAGAGGAGCACAAGCCCTCTAGAGACAAGAAGAAGGAGCGGAGCTACATCGCCAAACGGCCAAAGACACTGAGTGAGTCTGACTCCTCAGACTCAAGTGATGATGAGGAAGCCTACTTCGGGCTGGTGGGTCTCTCGGACTCAGAAGGAGAATGTCCCCCGTTTACTAGGAAGGTAAAAGCTCACACACCTCTCTCCGACTCTGACTCTGATCCTGAGTCTCAGGACGATGAACCTGAGGATAGCCTTTCGGCCCGCGAAGCTGAGCTCCTCGAGAAGTATGAGCTTCTGCTCAACACCTTCGAGGAGTGCCGAAAGAGATTGAAGGCTGAGAAAAAGGAAGTAAAATTCCTTAAGGGCGAGTGTGTTTCCCTAAGGGAAGAGGTCACTAGCTTGATTTCTCTCCGACAGGAACACCTCGACCTGACTTCAAAGCACTCAGAGTCTCTTAAGCTCCTTGATCTTAAGCAGGAGGAAGTCGACAGGTTGGAAGAACAACTTGCGGCAGAAAGGAAGATCGTCAAGAGCTTCTCCATGCCAAAAACTGTTCTTCCAGTTGTTGATACCTTCTCTGCTCAGGCCAAAGGAGCTGGCTTGGGGCATGTAGGGGTATCTGGTTCCTCTTCCAGGAGAAACAGGAACCAGAGGAAGAATAAGGCCGCCAAGAAGGCCTCTGCTGATGAAAAGGGTAAGGCTCCTCTTAGTCCTGTTGCGTTCAGAAAGCCTGGCTTTCCTTGCAACCAACATGACTTTGAGTCAACATTTGGGCATAATTTTCGGCCCTCGGTTGCAAAGCCAAAGAGCCGGTATGACGGTTGGAACTTCCCCTGGAACTTCGGTGAGAGTGCCTTCAAGGCACCTTATGAGGAAATCCACATAGGAAATTATGGTCCGTTCTCTAGCGGCCATAATGGAAAGCAGGCACCAAAAGCCAAACCTGTTATACAGAAGGTGACAAAGTCATGTCACTGTTGTCACCATGAGGCCTCCACCTCCAGATCCAAGGCCCCAGCTGTACCCATCGTTCCAAGGGTAAGGCAGGAGCCTAGGAAGAGATACAACAGGTTCGACTGTTGGTGCTGTGGCAAAGTCGGTCACTTTGCCGTGGATTGTTGGTTTAATCCAAGGTACTACGAGACTCCCCATGTTAGCAATGCGAGGCCGACCACTCGTAAGGTTAACCATCCGAGGGGGAGTCTGCTAACCAGGAATCTAGGACCCAAGTTCGATTGGTTCCTAAGGCAAATTAATTTTGTTTTGCTGGAATGTCCAAGGCCACCAAAACGCCGATCTGTATTTGGACAGTGGATGCTCCCGGGCATATGACTGGACAAGAAGCCTGCTGCGTGATTACACTCCAGTCGAGAATGGACCCAAAGTCATCTTCGGAGGGTCAGATCGAGGAGTCACCAGAGGTTACGGTATGATTTCCAACGGTATAAACTCTATCACCGACGTGGCTTATGTTGAAGGGTTAAACCATAACCTGATCAGCGTAAGTCAGTTTGTGAAAAAGGTTATGACGTTAAGTTCTGCAAGGATAAATGTCTGATAATTTCACGTACCTCTTCTGAGACGGTATTATCAGGCATTAGGAGCAGAAATATCTTCTGCTTAGATTTTCTTAGTATAGATTCATCTACCCCCCGTATGCCTTGTGGCAACAGGCAGTGCATCTCTTTGTGAACAATGCACAAGAGATTGACACATATTTATTTCAAGACAATTAGTATGCTATTTTCTAAGAACTTAGTAAGGGATGCTCCCAGTATCAAGTGCATCAAAGATAGCCCCGTCCTGCATGCCAGATGGGCAAACAGACTCGGGCTACCTTAAAGAGCATTGCAGACAAAGATTCTTCCCGATGTCTTTACCTGTTTACACATGGACTCGTTTGGTCCAATGCAAGTTCATAGCTTGGGAGCAAGTCATATACGCTAGTGATAGTTGATGATCACTCTCGTTTACATGGGTGTTCTTTTTGAAACGAAAGTCAGATACTTTTGACATCTTCACTAATTTTGTCAAGCAGGTTCAGAACGAATTTAACTGCTTCGTGGTCAAAATCAGAAGTGACCATGGAACAGAATTCGAATCTGTGCTATGACAGAATTTTGTGAAGAACAAGGTATCTTTCATGAGTTTTCCTCCCCACGCACTCCTCAGCAAAATGGAGTTGTGGAGAGGAGAAATAGAACTCTCATTGAAGCCTGCACGATAATGTTGAAAGACGCTTCTCTCCCGGAATACTTCTGGGCAGAGGCTGTCAATACAGCTTGTCATGCACAAAACCGAGCATTGATCAACAAGCATCATCGTAAGACCCCAACGAACTACTGAAAGGCAAGAAACCAACCATGTCTTACTTAAGGATTTTTGGTTGCAGATGCTAATGTACTAAATAAAGGGAATACCCACGTACTAAATTCGGTGAAAAAATGCTTCGAAGGCATATTCATGGGCTATAGTTCCCAGAGTCGGGCATATAGGGTCTTCAATAAGAAAAACCCTAATGGTAGAAGAATCAATAAATGTTGTATTTGAGAAAGAAGTTTCTTAACAACAAATCTTCCAGTAGTATTCTTGAAGATGCAGGTGCACGACTTGACCAGCTGAGTCTGGATGAGACCGCTAAAGATGACGCTCCTCAGTACGTCAAAGTTTCCACCTCCACATCATCTGAAGCAGTTGACGATCAAAATGAACAAATATCTTAGAAGAATGAGAAGCCCAGAAGTAGTCGAAGCACCAGACGCCAGACTTCTTGAGCTCCGCACGTGAGGGATCATCCTAGAGATCAGATCATCGGAGATCCCCGTGTCGTGGTCAGAACTCGAAGAGGTACTATTAACGAAGTATTGCATCTCAGCTTCCTGTCACAGGTTGAGCCAAAGAAGTTCGACGAAGCGAACAAGGATGCGGCATGGATTCTGGCCATGCAAGAGGAACTACATCAATTCGAATGCTGCAATGTTTGGACGCTGGTTCCCCGACCATACAAGCAGAATGTCATTGGCACAAGTGGATCTTCAGAAACAAGCTGGATGAACATGGTGTCATCGTAAAGAACAAGGCCAGGCTGGTGGCTCAAGGTTACAGACAGGAGGAAGGGATTGACTTCGACCAGACCTTCGCACCAGTAGCAAGGCTCGAGGCAATCAGATTGTTCCTAGCGTACGCTTCGCACAAAGGATTTCACAGTTTATCAAATGGACGTGAATCGGCATTCCTGAACGGAGACCTGAAAGAGGAAGTATACGTTGCTCAACCCCAGGTTTTATCGATCCTACTTTTCCCAATCATGTCTACTTCTTAATAAAGCATTATATGGGTTAAAACAAGCTCCACGAGCTTGGTATGAGACTTTATCTAGGTTTCTTCTTGAGTACAAGTTCTATAGAGGTAAAATAGATAAAACATTGTTTCTCAGGGAAGTCAAAGGCAAGATTTTGCTGGTGCAAATCTATGTCGATGACATAATATCGGCTCAAAACGACAACAATATTTGCAAAAAGTTTTCTAAACTTATGCAAGGAAAGTTTGAATGAGCAGTATGGGAGAGCTCAAGTATTTCTTAGGACTTCAAGTGAAACAGTCTGAGGATGGAATCTTCATCTCTCAGACGAAGTTCACAAAATGAACTCCGAAAGAAATTTGGTATGGAGAGTGCAACCTCTATGAGGACTCCAATGGGATCCACCATGTCTCCAATAAGGATGAGAAAGGTAAACCTTTCGATGAAACCAAATACAGAAGCATCATTGATCCCTGCTCTACCTTACTGCCAGTAGACCGGATATTATGTTCTCCACTATGTGTCTGTGCCCAAATACCAGGTGAACACTAAGGAATCTCACTATGTCGCTGCAAAACGAATCTAAGATACCTTAAAGGACTCCTAATCTTGGCTTGTGGTACCCAGAAAACAATGATGTCGAGCTAAATAGCTTTTCAGATGTTGATTTTGCAGGGAGCAGGATGACAGGAAAAGCACCTCCGGACGTGTCAATTCCTCGCATGAGGCTTATCTCATGGAACAGCAAGAAACAGAATTGTGTTGCAACCTCCACAGCAGAGTCTGAGTACATCTCGGCTGGAAGCTGTTGCGCACAACTTCTATGGATCAGAAACCAGTTAGCCGACTACGACCTTTAGTTCAAGGAAGTACCCATGTACTGCGACTCCTCCAGTGCAATTGCCATTGCCAATAATCCGGTGTCGCACAGCAGAACGAAGCATATTGAAGTGCGCTACCACTTCATTTCGGAGCACGTGGAGAACAAGGACATCTCTCTCTGTTATGTCCCCACGGACAAGCAGATTGCAGATATATTTACAAAGCCCTTAGACGAGGCCAGTTCAGTCTTTTCAAGACTGAATTGGGATGCTAAACTATGAGGAATAAAGACCACAGAAGCTCCAGGCTCGTGCAAGAACTGAGGGGGAGCAAAGGGTCAAACGCTACAGACCCCGATTTGTAGAAGCCGAAAAGGGGGAGATTACCCTCTCGTCTAAGGCTAAGGTGGCTCCAAGCTTGCTCCCAAGAAATTGGTATTGGTAATGGATAACTCTCAACTCTCTTTTCAGTTTATGGTTTTCATTCTCATTTGCCTTATTCACCTAGCTTGTAGGGTTTAGGCTTCTTCAAATAGGGGGAGATTGTTGGGTATTGTATCCACAATGTACCTGATTGAAGAAGCCCCTGGACAAGCTAAGGTCAATAGACAATGTATTTGATAAACTCTTTTAAGTTGGCTTGCAGTTCTTCCATCTAAGTGCACACCAATGTCAGGGTGCAGTAGGTCAATATACACGGTCTGCACGACGTAATCCCTCGTTGAGCAGATCAGTGTGTTGGCCTACTGTACTCTCTCTATTGGAGTGCACTTACTTTCAAGCACAGGGCCTGTATATGCAAGAGAAGACAAGGCGCACGATGGGTCAAGGAGCATCTCATAGGTGGAAAGACGAAAATTTGTCTAAGTGTAATTCGACGAGAATCACCAAGTGATTCTCGCCGATTCGACGAGAATCACAAGGGATTCTCGCCGATTCGTCGAGAATCAGTAGTTGATTCTCGCCGAACAAGTTCCAGCCACTTCTAAGCAAGCACCTCTGCTTCTAAGTAAGAATCGACGAGAATCACTGGTTGATTCTCGCCGTCTCGACCTGGCCTAAGGCAGTGCGTGCAACCAAGGCAAATTCAACGAGAATCATCTTTGATTCTCGCCGAATCGTCGAGAATCACCTTTGATTCTCGACGACTCGGCGAGAATCACTTTCGATTCTCACCGATTTGACTTGGCGTTTTTATGGAACTTCCTGAACCGGATTCTGCCGCTGTTAAACTTCTGGACCGGGATTTAGGGATTTCTACTGTGGGTCCCACAAACGGTCATATTGGAGTTATCTACAGTATTTATATATGCGTATTTTGAACGGAATACCTACACAGAAAGAAGTCGAGCAGAGCAAGCCCTAAAATCGCGAAATACCTCCGCCGCATCCGTCGCCGCTCGCGCTAGTCCGTCGCCGCTGCTGATCGCTCTTCTTCCCGATCTCCGGCGACAGAAGCTTAGCAAAGCTTTGAGTCTCACATGTCTATCCAGAGATCTCTTGTCTCTCGATTTGTTGATCGGGAAAAACTTCCGCGTCCGAATCGTTCGAGACGACCGATCCTCGTGTGACCGTTGGAAGACCAAGTTAGCTTCGCTACGAAGTTTGGATCTCCAAGTTCAGCAGCCGCTCATCATCATAGCCGCCGATCCCGAAGCTAGCCGCCACTCGCGTTGCCGCCACCGGTTCCGGGGAGATCCTCTCCACGAGAGACCAAGGTTGTAGACTCTTCGTTGACTTCACGAACACGTCATCGAACGAAGAGGAACACTGCAGTCTCCATACGAAGTTTGTATCTCGTGTACATTCTAGTTATTACTTTCATTGTAAAGGAACGTTTGTTCCGTTTTGTAAGGGTTGCGTGCAACCCGATTTATGGGAGTGTAGACTCCTACGTGTGGAAGGGTGCCTTCCGTTAGTGCAGGGATTGGATTTCAATCCCGTTGGAGAAGTGGACCGAGTCGTCCCTTTGGGAGATAGGTCGAAGGGGGGAAAGTGGATGTACCCATGTCGGGAACCACTATAAATTGCCTGTGTATTCTGTGTGCTGTGCTCGTTATTTTTATTGTGCAGGTACTGTCGTAAATTCCGCAAAAGCCCTACTCGTCACCTATTCCCCCCCCCATAGGTGCACATAGCTGACACTAGGTGGACTTTCATGTCCAACAATAGGAAGTCTCAAATTATTACAGTCCAAATGAAGGAGAAATGAAATAGTTCATGAGTTCGATAGCAGTAATTGTTCTGTCGCAGTAGGAAGTAAATCGTTAGGCAAATAGAGTTTTAATCGCTGACCATTTACCTTGAATTCACCGTTATCCGGGTGCGAAATGAGAACCGTCCCATACGACCAAGCCTCTTTTATAATAAAGGGCCGAACCTCGCGATTTTATTTACCATAGTTCGCTTGGTATAACAACTTATTTTCCACTGTGGAGTTAATGTAGTTTGCACTTTCTCTGGATTTGCTCGGTATTTCCTGGCAAAGATCCTTATTGCCGGTCGGAGATTATCTTGTTAGGTGTCCCACTTGGTTTTCCAAGTTTTTGATGGACCCGACAATATTCCTGATATTTGTTTCATTTGTAGCAACGTATTTGGCAAAGACCTCTTCTAATGAAGAGGGCTTTGCCTGTTTGGTTGGAAACCAGATGGATTTAAATTAAGGGGCGAGCTAGATTAAATGTTTGGCTATGATTATGAGGGGGGTTTTCGGGTGTTGAGCATTTCCTTGGTTGCCCATGAAAATTCGGATGGCTCCTATAACCCGCATTGTAAGTGTTTATGTACGGTGCGTTTTCGGGTATATAGGAGGGCCGAGAAGCATTTCCCATGAAGTCAACATGCTCTTCGGTAAAAGCAGAGTTATTATAATTAAAAACCAAGGGGAGTGGCAAGGAAGCAGTCATCTCCGCCACCTGCTTTGTTAACCGCTCAACTTGGAGGGCAAGATTTCAAGTAGCGTCAATTTCAATACTCCCGCAGGTTGTTAGCCCGCACACGGGGCACATTCCATTGATATGAATTCATTGCCATTTCCTCAAAAAGTTCCTGAGCGGTCTCTGGGGTTTTGTATTTATTATTCCCCCAGCGGCCGCTCGATCATTTGCCTTGTTAAGGAATTTAAGGCCGTTATAAAATATTTGCACTTGTTGTCAAATTGGAAGCTCGTGGTGTGGGCACCTTCGCAATAGCTCCTTGAAGTGCTCCCATGTATCGTAGAGAGTCTCCGAGTCTATTTGCATGAAGGATGCAATATCCGTACGATATTTGGCGGTCTTTCGCAGCGGAAATACTTGGTAAGGAATTTCCCTGCCAGCATCTCGGCACACGTTGGTGATGGACCCTCTAGGAAGAGAGCTCGCCACTACTTGGCCTTTGACCGCAAAGAGAAAGGGAAGAGACGTAATCGAATGGCGTCATCTGAGACTCCATTGATTTTAAAAGTATCACAGATTCGAGAAAATTTGCAATGTGACAATTTGGATCCTCGTCCGGGAGACCATCGAAGGTTTACCGATTACTGCAACCATTTGGAAGATGCTGGATTTGATCTCAAAGTTATTGTTCAACACTGTGGGGGAGAACAATACTTGATTGTGGTACCCTCAATGCTCGGCCTCGCATAATAGGACATAGTCCTTTGTTGGGCCTCATTTGGGTTGGGCGATTAGGATCCAATCGTTTCTGTGGCAGTGTCCCTGATCGACTCTTCGATGCCTAAATGCGATTCCTGGTCACGAGAACGGAGGCGACGGAAAAGCGGTGCACTCTATTTCAGATCAAAAGGAATAATCGATGAGCTTTCTCGGGTCATACACTTAAAAAGAGAGAAAGAGGGGGAAGAGATAAAACCGATACGAGAGTGGGAATATAGAAAAGAAGAAAAACGATAAAA
>CM077157.1:121757865-121808769 GCA_039583875.1 Platanthera guangdongensis
CTCTAGAGAACTTGTTCTCTATGAGAAAGGTTAGTGAGGGTTTCATACGAGGCAATAGGGGCCTATTTTAACCATACAAAGCCTTGTGTAATCTGAAAACATAGGTTTTGTGTTTTGGGTCAACAAAACCTGGTGGCTACTCTACATAGACTTCTTCCTTCAGTGTAAATTTGGAATGCTGAATTTACATCCATTTGGTAGAATTTGTACCCTTTGAATGCTGCATGGGCTAAAAAAATCTAATGGCTTCTAGCCTAGCAACAGGTATAAAGGTTTGGTCATAATCTAATCCTTCCTCTTGTCTATATCCTTTAGCCACTAATCTAGCTTTGTTCTTGACTATAACCCCATACTCATCTAATTTATTTCTATAGATCCACTTAGTGCCTATGATATTGTGATCACTAGGTCTAGGAACTAGACACCAGACTTTGCATCTCTTAAATTGATTTAGCTCTTCTTGCATAGCCATAATATAGTTGGGATCTGAATTGGCATATTCAAACCTTTTAGGTTCTACCTGTGAGAGAAAACTAGACTATAGAACCTCATTATGATGTCTACTTCTAGTAGTAACACCTAATCTGACATCATCTATTATTTGATCTATAGGATGATCTCTAAGGTGTCTAACAGCTACAAGAAGGTGTCTATTATCACCTAGTACTACATGAGGATCAGGGTGATTTTCTTCCTCCCCATGAGCTGAAGCAGTATCTTCTAAAGGAACTTTTATATTGTCTCTAATATATAACTCTATGTTAGGTGAGTCACTTATATTTAGTTTTTCCATTCTACACTTTACACCACTTAGACTAGAAATGTTTGAGATATCATTACATAAAACAGATGATTCATCAAATACTACATTAATAGATTCTTCTACAACTTGATGTTTCAAGTTGTAGATCTTGTATGCTTTGCTATGAAGACTATACCCTACAAAGATTCCTTCATATGATTTCCCAGAAAACTTGGTTAGATAAGTTTTCCCATTGTCCAAGAAATAGCACTTGCTTCCAAAAATTTTGAAGTAGGACAGATTTGTTTTTCTGCCTTTTATTAGTTCATAGGGAGTCTTATTGTGATACTTGTTGATCAATGCTCTATTTTGAGCATGGCATACTGTGTTTACAGCCTCAGCCTAGAAATATTCTGGGAGAGATGTATCACTTAGCATTGTTCTAACTGCCTCAATAAGAGTTCTATTGTTCCTCTCAACAACTCCATTTTGCTGTGGTGTTCTTGGAGAGGAGAACTCCTAAAGGATTCGTAGTTCATTACAGAAATTTGTCATCATTTTAGATTGAAATTTTGTACCATGGTCACTTCTAAGTTTGATCACAGTACATTCCATCTCGTTCTAAATTTGTTTGAGAAAATCAGCAAGGATGCCAGGTGTTTCAAACTTTTTCCTTAAGAAGAACACCCAAGCAAACCTGGAGTGATCATCCATAATCACATAGGTATAAGACTTCCTGCCCAAACTAAGAACTTGCATAGGATCAAATAGAAACATATGAAGCAAGTATAGACACCTCTCAGTGTCTTTGTACTTAATACTCTTAAAAGAGACTTGTTTTTTTTTGCATTTTTGACAAGTAGGACATATGCCTTCATTGGAGCATATTAGTTGTGGGTTATTTCTAACTAAGACCAAAGAAAATAGTTTACTCATAGCATTATAGTTTAAGTGAGCTAGCCTCTTGTGCCAATATACACAGAAAGTATCTTTCTCACTAGCTACAAGACATACTGGTGATTGTTCATTTATACTAAGGAAATTTAGAAACTAAATGTTCCCACTCCTAGTTCCTGACAAGATGATCTCTTGATCACTTGAATTCCTTATCAGACACTTGTCATTGTGGAAGATAATTTCATATCCTATATCACAAAGCTGACTTATGCTTATCAGATTATGGTTCAATCCTTCCATATGAGCAACTTTAGTGATGGTAACCAGGCCATTAGAAATGTTACCATATCCCTTGGTGAGTCCTTTCTCTGACCCTCCAAAGATGACTTTTGGTCCATTCTTAACTGGAATGTAGTCTCTTAAGTAAACTCCTTGATCCAGTCATATGCCTGGAACATCCACTATCCAAGTACCATATTGGCCTATTAGTGGTACTTGGCTCCACCTACAAACACAAATTTAGTTCACCTTAGGCACCCGACAAGTTTTGGGGCCTTAGTTCCTGTTAGGCTTTGCTGTGTAAAACACAACAATATTTGTAAATAAAGGTGGTTGAAATCTATATAAAGGACTTATTGGATTATACCAACAATCTAGGGCAAAATGCCAAATCTTCTCACAACACCAACACTCAAATCTGTTGTATCTTCTCTTTAGTTGCACATTGGAAGGTGTTTTCTTGTGCAACACAGAATTCTCATCCAATTTACAAGGTAGAGGTGCATAATTCACACCCTTACCGTTCAGATTTGAGTGAGTTACACTGGGATCAACACCAAGAATTCCTTGGCTTCTTCGATTGATCTCGTTCTGTGGTGGTTCTTGGCTTATATTGCCTTTTGACATATGAACCTTTCAGCAAGGCACTTTATTAACCTTGCTGGTAGAGCACTCATACATCATGTGTCTAGGAACACATGATCTCAAGCATCTGTTAGAGGGCAGATACTTGATAGGTTGCCTATCTGGACCACTTGAAATTTTATCTTTGGATACAACCTTCTTTTTAAATTTTATTCTTACCAAACCCTACACCACTTCTAAATGGTGCAGAAAAGGTATCTATAATAGGTAGAATTGACTTAGGCTTTGAGAACTGAGTCAGGAGCTGTCTTTCCTGAGCAAGCTTTGCTTCCAGGTCTTTGACAATCTTGACCTATTCAATTATCACCTATATCTGGCTATCTATCTTGTTGGTTAATTCAATTAGTTTAAGTTTTTGTAAATCCAACTTTGTGTTATCACTTACCAACTGAGAAGATACTCTTCTCAAGGAATCTAACTCTTTGGCTAATCCTTAGCAAGCTGTATGCATGCAATTAAGGCATTTAGTACTTTCCCATACTTGTTGATAAGGGAGTTAAAATCTGCTTCAATGTCTGAATCATGTTCTTTACTACGTGAACATGATTCATTTTCTGATGTAGAAATAGAATCTGAGGAAAAACTATTGGAGATTGATTTTACCTTAGCAGGATCTGAACAATCCTAATTTTCTTCTCCTGGTTGAGTTTCGTCAATGGACATCGGGCCCATAAGAGCCTCCTCCTCTTCTGATTCAGATGAATCAGACTCACTGTCAGATAGTGTTAACTGTCTTTTTTCCAATAGGCTTTGGTCAGCCTTCTTATGTTGTCCATCCTTCAAGTTCTCAGACTTTTTCTCCTTCCTTTTTGCCGGGCAGTCAACTATGACATGCTCTTTCCTATTACAACAATAACACACTATATTAGTTTTAATATATTTATTCTGAGAGGAGCCATACCTGTCCCCAAAATTCTTCTTCTTGGATTTCTCTGGATGATTGATCTTTTTGAGAGAAGTGTCTCCTGCTAAACCCTTCCATCTTCCTTATTTTCTTCTCCTTAACATCTTCTTTAACCGTCTAGAGAAGAGTGACAGTTTCTCTTCAGTTATTTCTCCTTCTGTTGAGGATGATTCTGAGCACTTAGAGGCAATTTATAGTTTTATGGTGAGTATTGACATCTCTCTGACCTTTCTGGAAGACTCAGCCTTTAGATCCAAGGTCTTTTCTCTATTGAGTGCTCTGGCTGATTCATCTTCATACTTTCTGATACTAAGCTATAACTCATGAGACAACAGCTTTCCAAATAGGGCTTGGGGGTCTATGTTGGCTAAGTTTCCCATTTCTCTTATGGTACAGATCTTGATGTCCCATTCCTTGTTCAGGGACCTCAAGAACTTATCATTAAGTTTATAATTAGTAAAACTTGTACCATAAGTCCTCAGGTTGTTAACAATTCTGAAAAAAATTTCAAAACACTCAGCCACTGAATCCTTTTTATCTTGTCTGACCGCTTCATACTATTGATTTAGTAGAGATTTTCTATCACCTCTGCCTTCTTCAGTGCCTTCCATATAAACTATCAAAAACTCCCACATATCTTAGTTATTCTGCAATGAATAAGATTCTGAAAAGTGGAATCATAAATTCCACAAACTATAATATTCTGAACTCTTTTGTCCATAGAGGCCAGTATGATTTCATCCTTATCTATTTCCATGTAAGTCTTGGGTGTCTTGATGTTTGCATCAAGAACTGACACTTTCATGGGTATAAATGGTCCTTCAACCACAATAATGTATATTCTTGGATCTGCTTCCTCCATGAATAATCTGACTCTTTCTTTCCAAATTCCAAAGTTTTCTTTGGAGCAGACAGGGGGCTTAATGAAATTATTTTCCCTCTGAGCCATCATATTTCTTTCTTTACAATCCTTTGGATTCTCACTAGGCTGTTATACCTTTTCAGTGAACCTCCCTCTGATACCAATTGTAAATTTTTTACTTTAGGATTGAAAATGACCTAGAGGGGGGGGGGGAGGGTGAATAGGTCCAATTTAATTATGGTTCCCCTTTTCTTTGATCAGAGTACTGCTTTAAATAATGTGATTTACTCAATATTATAAACTAATAGCAATCAATAGAAATAACACAGCACAACACATCAGCACACACAGCACAGTGCACAAAGATTTATAGTGGTTCCCCAATTTTTGGGTACATCCACTTCCCCCTTCACATATCTAGTAATGAACTATATTCGGCGAAACTCCTCCTCATTCCTTTACTCAGATCTTTAGATCTTACACCTCAGAGCCCACCCGACTCCTACTACTCAGACTTTACAAGTCTTACCACTCAGGTCACCAAGATCCTACACCTCAAGTTCTTCCCAAGAACTCTACCTCAAAATGAATCCTCACCCCTACTTCTCAGAAAACAAATGCTCTACAACTCAGAGAATTTTCAACTTCTCCTACCTCAGGCAATCGTAGCCATACCTCAGCCTTTATAACATAGGATTACAACAACAAGAGAATAAATCCCCTCCACTTGGATCTACAGACAGATCTTATAATCTGAATATAACATAAAAATGAATCAGAAAATATCACCCAGTATGAGATTTGAGTAACTGCTTCTTGATCTAATCTTGATGATTGTGCTTTCTTTGATTCTGATAAGATAGATCTGATCAAACCCTTCTTAGCTTTTCAAAGCCTCTTAAAGTAGAAATTAGAGTTGATCTAGGCTGGAGAGATGTTGTGGATGATTCTTGATCATACATCTCTCCACCTTCTAAATTATAGCTGGAGCTTCAAAGTTGTGCTGCTTCTTCCTTTTTTGGTTCTTCTTTTTCTCTCTCTCTGTTCTAATTTCTTCTGAAGACAACAACCCTTTAAATAGGCTCTTACAGGAGTAATCGACTGATCCGGTTAATAACTGATAGTTCTGACAACTGTCAGTACCTCAGTCTTGATATCTGTACTTAGGAAATAAGTCTGCTAAATTGTTGAGACTTAGCTGTGAAATGTGTTGAAACATGTCCTGGGTGTCAACACAGCTCCTGTAGGGGTGTCGACAGACTTGTGAATTTGTCGACAAAGCTCTTCAACTTGTCTCGACACAAATTCTGTGGAATGTGTCGACATAAGTCCTGTGTATCGACACATCTGTCTCCAGTCTTATTACAGCTTGATTATAGTGTGTCGACACTAGTCCTGAGTGTCGACACAGTTGTCTTTAGTCTTGACATAGCTTGAATAGAGTGTGTCGACACTAGTCCTGTGTGTCGACACAGTTGTCTTCAATCTTGTATAATGTGTATAGAGTGTGTCGATGTAACGCCCCAAAACTCAAAAGTGCGACGGGAGGTGTTTCGAGCCAAGTTTGGAATTTGGCAGGGGTCACATGGCCTAGGACACAGGCATGTCCCAGGGTCGTGTCGTGCTCGGGTCGACGATCTAGCCGAGTGGTCGATGAATTTGGAGTCGACGATCGTCGAACAGTGAACACGGCCTGAGACACGGGCGTGTCCCAGGCCGCGTCCTTCGCGGGTTGAAGACGGGCTATGGCGTGGTTGATACATGGGGTCGGTACACGGGACGTGTCATTTAGACACGGGCGTTTCAAATGGGATACGGGCGTGTCTAATACCTGTGTCCTTCACAGGTTGGTGTTGGGCCTATGTCGATGGAGGAACACGGCCCATTACACGGCTGTGTATTGGATGACACGGGCGTGTCAATCTGGACACGGGCGTGTAGCGAACCTGTGTCCTTTTCTGGAAACATCGATTTCGACGGTGAATGGGGAACACGACACTGGACACGGGCATGTCACAGGCCGTGTTCGACCCAGATTTTTGGAAATCAAGCCCGAATCGTGGCCGTCCGTTTCCTTATTTTGGGATCCGACGGCTGGGGGTTGTTCCTGCTAAGATATACCCGGGTTTAGGACTTTGAAAAACCCATTTCACTTGGGTTATTCTCCTTTTAAAGTTTAGAGAGAGTGGAGAGCAAGGAATAAGATAGGAGGCTAGATCCGATGACTGGCGGAGCTTCAGAGCTCGAAATCACGAGCTGACTTCGGATCTATGGAGGCAAGAATATTACGGTGGTTTTCATCTGCATAGATTTCCATGGCGCCAAGGAAAAATACTAGGGTAACGATTCTCATCCTAGGACATGTGAAGTCCTCTTTTCTTTGCATAGGAATCCCGCTCTCACAAGTTTGCGGTGAGTTTGAGGCATTCCATCGGGTATACATGAATAGTCCCTGTTGTGTACATGTAGAGTCCGTAATCGAGAATAGACATAGGCATGATGTGTGAAGCCTACCCAAACAAGTTGGTCTGGATCAGTGATGTTGCATTACATAAATGGTCGGAGAATACTCATTGCGGATGTTTGTTTTTCATGTTTTCTACGTGGTAGATTGCAACAGGGAGCCTTGGGGATTAACTCCAAGGTGTACCCGGAAAACTGGGCAGATGCGTGATTCTGCCAACATGGTGGCCTGAGAGCCAACTTGCACATAACCGGGTTATGTGAAGTGTGTGATCGAATTGGTACTCAAGAAAGTTTTACCCACACATATGGCTTAAATTATCGTTGCGATGTGAGCAATGGGTTAGGCGGAACCGTACCCGCTCTATGTCGTTTGGTTGGAGCCATTGGCATAGATGGGGGGTCTTAGGCGGTATATGGCTTAAAATGACGTGACCAATGCCGGAAAGTCAAAAATGCTCGCAAGATTGGCCGTCCATGTGGAGGTGGTGAGACTGAAATGTCTATGGCTTAAATTGACGCGACGTTGCCCGGTTCACCAAGAATGTACCCTGAGATCACGAGGTGTGTGGCCCTGCGTGCCCACGCCTGTGATGAAGTGTTTACATTATACTGCTTGGTTATGCTAACAAAGTGAAGGGAAAGGAGCATTGCCGCCCCAAGTTTGGGGGAGGGATCGTTATAATTTGGTCCGCATAGCTGACCGTTGCTTTTGTTTGCCACCATTACGGTGGATTGTTGCTTCCAGGTGCTGCAGAGCCGAGCGGTAAATAGCGGACAAAAGCCCAAGTTGCTGAGCCGGCCATCGAAGGCCTAATTGGAGTGTTTACTTGCTTTATTCATGTGTGACCGGCCTACGTGTCGAGGTTTGGAAAACACTGTAATTGGAGTAAACAATTGTAAGGCCTTAAGGCCATTGTACTCGTGTATTGTACTTCATTCCTGTTGGTTTGAGTTGTGGACATTCATGTTAGTGTTGGGTTTTTTGTTGTGCAACTTTTAAATTGCTTCCGCTAGAATGACTCTGTGTACGATGGTGGTCATTAGTTGGATGGTTTCCATTGAGTAACCTTCCAGTCTGTCTGTGGTATATGGCATCCGCCCCCGTCGGACCTACTGCTATATGCTATGTGACGGATAGGGGGTGTTAAAATTTGGTATCAGACTACTGGTTTCAGTCAGGTTTAACTGAATTTGTGGGATAATTCTTTTAAGGGGCGGTGAGCACATGTATGTGCGTCATTGTTATAACATCAAAAAACCCATGAATGTCCACTTAGGAATGAAAATACACGTGTTTGAGGAACCTGTGTGTTCCTATAATTTCCTTTTGCAATTTTGTTTGGCCGCTTAACAGTATTTTGTACAACTATAGGTGACTAGAAGTAACGCAAGGCCGTCAGAACGCCCAGTTTCTGAGGCTAGTAGCGCACCAAATGATGCTCCTTCAACACCTCCCTCGGCAGAAACCATACGATTGGTTATCGAAGCGGTGTTTGTCATGATCAATGCGCAGCCTGTAAGGCAAATGCAGCAGCGCGCTCCTACGATGGAGCAGGTACCGCTTCAAAGGGATGAACCGAGAAGAGTGGAGCAGGTAGTGAAGGAGCATTTGGTTCCGAGGAGAGAAACCGAAAGACAGATCAAACATGTTATGGGATTCAATCCTCCAGTGTTCTCGGGGACGAGAACCTCATCTCAAGCTGAAGACTGGCTCTCCCGAGTGAAGAGAGTCCTGACAGCTACTGAAACGGAGGAGTGGCAGATGACCACTATAGCTACACTCCTATTGAATGGAGATGCTAGGCTGTGGTGGGAGGGTTTGGAGCTGCATCTCTTGAGAGGAAAGCAACTTAAAAACGTCTCGATGGAAGAGTTCTCGAGACTGTTCTTGGCAAGGTACCTCCCTTCAGTGTAGAGGATAACATTGGAGAATGATTTCCAGAGGTTGGTGCAAGGAGAGAGTAGCGTCAATGAGTATCTCCACGGGTTTACTCGATTGGGTCGGTACGCTAGCTCCACATTCACAGATGTGGAGCGCAAGACGAACCGTTTCTATGAATATCTGAGAGATGACTTGAGGCTACTGCTCTCGGGGCCGATGACACAGGGCTTCTTGACCCTGGTTAACACGGCCCGGTCTTTGGAGAAGGACTTGAAGAATGTGCAAGCAAAGAAAAGCTCTGGTGATAAGAAGACAAAGTTTAAAGTGCCGACTACTTCGAAGTATGGATATCGTAGGTTCTATAAGAAGACTAGGACCTCGGGTCCAGCCCCCTCTTCTGGTGATTCTGGGGAGACTATGGGTCGAACCTCGGGTGCATATTTTACTTGTGGAAAGCCGGCGCACTTTTCCCGTGACTGCTGGAGCGGATGTCCCATGTCCGAGAGGAAGGCCGGAGCAACATATGAAGAGAAGGGCAAGACGGTGGAGTCAACCGCGTCCCATTATGCTCCGGCTTAACCAAGAGTTTATAATCTTGTCCAACAGGAGGCCATCAAGTAAGCGGATATAGTGACAGGTACGATTTAAATTTATAGCAAGTTAATTTTTAAATACTTGTTATGTGTGTGTTACCTTACCATTGCTTGTATAGGATTTGTTTTGATTTGTGAGAATCCAGTGAGAGCACTCTTCGATACTGGAGCTTTACACTCATTTTTATCCGAAGTATTTTTATCGCGCATCGGAGTACCCTCTTCGATGGCAGAGGACAAACTGGATATGTTGTTGCTGAATGGGTGTTCGATGCGTGTAGATAGAATCTGTGGCGTTAAAATTCGTATTGGGAGTCAAGAGTTCGATATGCAAGCGTCGTTACTACTGCTGGTGGAGATCGACGTGATATTTGGCATGGACTGGCTCTCGGAGCAGCAAGCTTATATTTATTGCGGTCGCAAGGAAGTTAAGTTGGGAACAGGTCTTGAGACGACTTTTACCAGCTTGAAAGGGTCGAGCAAGACTTTGATGTCTGCTCTTCAGGTGGTGAAGGCAGTTCGTGCTGGTGCAGAGCTGTTCTTTACGCTAGTGGATGTTACAAATCCTAAGCATTCGTTGGATAGTATTTCAGTGGTATACGAGTACACTGATATGTTCCCTGCGATCTTCCTGGATCACCACCTTAACGGGAGATAGACTTCATGATTGAGCTAGTGCTAGGTGCGAAACCTGTGTCACGCTCTCCGTATCGGCTAGCGCCTAAGGAAATGGTGGAGCTGAAGGTTTAACTACAAGAGTTGTTGGAGCAGGGGTATGTGCGTCCAAGTTCGTCGCCTTGGAGCCCACCAGTCCTTTTTGTTAAGAAGAAAGAAAAAAGCTTGAGACTTTGTATTGATTATCGGGAGTTGAATAAGCTAACAGAGAAGAACATGTACCCGATCCCGAGGATTGATGATCTTTTTAATCAGTTAGTCGAGTCGACAGTGTACTCAAAATTGTATCTTAAGTCTGGTTACTACCAGCTGAGAATAAGGGAGAGTGATATCCCTAGGACAGCGTTCAGTACGAGATACAGGCATTACGAGTTTACGGTCATGCCTTTTGGGCTGACTAATGCGCCGTTGGTGTTTATGGATTTGATGAATAGGACTTTCAGGGAGTACTTGGACAATTTTGTGATCGTCTTCATCGATGATATATTGGTGTACTCGCAATGTGAGGAGGATTGCTTCAAGCATCTACATTTGGTGTTAGAGACGCTGAGGAGGAATCTACCGTACGCCAAGTTCTCCAAATTCGAATTTTGGTTGTCCTCAGTGGCGTTCCTTGGTCATATAGTGAGTGGAGAGGGAATTGCGGTGGATCCGTCGATGATTGTTGTTATACGGGAGTGGCCTGTGTTGTCTTCGGTAGCGGAAGTCCGGAGTTTTCTAGGGCTTGCCGACTACTATAGGCGCTTCGTGGAGAACTTCTCGCGGATAGCGTTACCCCCTCACTACTTTGACGAGGAAGGAGCACAAGTTTGTTTGGATGCCGGAGTGCGCTTGAGCTTTTGAGGAGTTGAAGAGTCAATTGACCACATCGCCTGTGCTGAGTTCACCGAGTGGGACTGAAGGTTTTGAGATCTATAACGATGTTTCGGGCAGTAGCTTGGGTTGTGTGTAACTACAACACGGAAGTGTGATAGCGTATGGCTCGAGACAGCTGAAGGTTCACGAGAGGAATTATCTGGTCCATGACTTCGAGTTAGCGGCCGTGACTTTTGCCTTGAAGCTGTGGAGGCACTACTTGTACGGGGTGAAGGTCGATATCTATACCGACCAGGAAAGCCTGAAATATTTGTTGGATCAAAAGGATCTAAACATGCGGCAGCGTAGATGAATGGAGTTCCTGGGGGACTACACATTCAAGATCAATTACGTGCTTGGTAAAGGCAATGCGGTTGCGGACGCGTTGAACCGCAGGGCCCCAGCTCAAGCCAATTGGCTGTCGGTCCATAACGAGTGGTTGGTTCGGGAGTTTGAGGTGTTGGAGATTTCTTGCGTAGACAAGCAGTCGAGTGCTGAAGCGCTATTAAACTGGATGGAAGTTCAGTGTGTCCTGGCTGACCGGGTTTGGCAGTCTTTGGATATGGATAACAGCATGAAGCAACTCATGATAGAGGCTTTGGATGTGTCAAATTCCTAATATGAGGTTGTGGATGGATTGCTTTGGAAATATGGTCGTCTGTGCGTACCAAGTGTGGGCACTTTGCGGGTGGAATTGTTGTACGAGGCATATCATACCAAGTACACGATTCACCCGGGGAGCACGAAGATGTACGGTGATGTGAAGAAATTGTTCTAGTGGCCAGGACTAAAGAAGGATATGGAACTGTACGTGGTGAAGTGTCAAACATGCGCCTTAGTGAAGGCGGAGTGCCAAAAGCCGGGAGGATTCTTGAA
Source organism: Platanthera guangdongensis (assembly GCA_039583875.1). Lineage (NCBI taxonomy): Eukaryota > Viridiplantae > Streptophyta > Magnoliopsida > Asparagales > Orchidaceae > Platanthera > Platanthera guangdongensis. The sequence goes on from CM077157.1 coordinate 121,769,542, forward strand.
GTCCTTGCCTATTCCGGAGTGGAAGTTTGACAACATTACTATGGATTTTGTGCACGGGTTTCCAAGTTCATAGAAGGGGAACGATGCCATTTGGGTTGTCGTAGATCGTCTAACAAAAGTGTCGCACTTTATTCCCATAGGAAGGATGATCCCGTGGAGAAATTAACAAAGTTATATGTGGATAACATAGTATGACTTCACGGTGTGCCCCATAGCATCGTGAGTGACTGAGATGGGCGGTTCACGTCCAATGATTGGAGGTTGGTGCCGCAGATGTTGGGAACAAAGCTGAGTTTCAGCACAGCCTTTCATCCGCAGACGAATGGGCAGACCGAGAGGGTCAATAGGACAATGGAAGACATGCTTCGCATGTGTGTCCTGGAATTCGGGAAGCAGTTGGAAGATCACCTATACTTGGTGGAGTTTGCGTACAACAATAGCTACCAGATGAGCATATAAATGACGCCCTTCAAGGCCCTTTATGGTAGAAGATGTCGTACGCCGTTGTCTTGGTTGGAAACGGGGGAGTCAAAGTTGTACAAGCAACAAGAGGTGGAAGATACTACTTCATTGGTGCGAACCATACAGTAAAGGTTGTTAATCGCTCAGGACCGCCAGGCTAAGTACTATAATGTCAAGCACAAGAACGTGGAGTTCGCTGTTGGCGACTGGGTGTACTTGAAGGTCAAGCCGTTCAAGGGTGTCTCATGGGTGTGGCGATTTAAGAAGCTAAGCCCAAGGTACCTTGGGCCATTTGATGTTCTGGAGCGGATTGGTGTAGCAGCTTATCATTTGAGGCTATCAGTGGAGCTTAATGGTCTACATGATGTATTCCATATATCGGTGCTACGAAAGGTGGTGCAATAGCCTTCACATGTGATCGTGGTGGATCAAGTGCCGGTGGATAATGGGTTGACGACGAAGGTCAAGCCCATTCGAATAGAGGACTCGAATGTCAAGCGGCTACGTAATAAAGAGATCAGGATGGTCAAGGTCCATTGGGACAATTGCGGTTGGGAGGAGCTCTTATGGGAGAAAGAGCAGACCATGCTTGAGGAGTACCCGGAGTTATTCCACTTAGGTACCATTTAAGTTTGTGTTTATCTTTCCTTTATGTAATTTCGAGGATGAAATTATTTTAAGAGGGAGAGAGTTGTAACGCCCTAAAACTCAAAACAGCGATGGGAGGCGTTTTGAGCCAAGTTTGGAATTTGGCAGGGGTCACACGGCCTGGGACATGGGCGTGTCCTGCTCGGGTCGACGATCTGGCCGAGTGGTCGATGAATTTGGAGTCGACGATCGTCGAGCAGCGAACACGGCCTGAGACAAGGGCATATCCCAGGCCGTGTCCTTCACGGGTTGAAGCCAGGTTGTGGCGTGGTTGATACACGGGGTCGGCACACAGGCCCTGTCAAGTAGACACGGGCGTGTCAAATGGGACACGGGCGTGTCCAATACACATGTCACTCACGGGTTGGTGTTGGGCCTGTGTCGATGGAGGAACGCGGCCCACTACACGACCGCATACTAGATGACACAGGCGTGTCAATCTGGACACGAGTGTAAGACCCCCCCTCCCGGATCTCAAAACACGGCACGAAGGTGGTCTTATGCCCCAAAACAGCCGTCTTGCGGTAGCATTAGCACACGGGTTAATCTGTACCACAAGATGCCTATTCCGCCGGCTACAATCAATATCAATATGAACATGCCAACGCAACCATAATATAAGAAAGAAGAAGTCAAATCCACACTAAGTCAATAGTACAAATACATTAAATAAGAGAGAAGCTAAAAATGCTTCCACAAATATCAGAGTACAGCTAGTAATTGCCCAAACAGGCTACATCAAAATCTCACGACACTCACATCTGTAACCGACGGTAGCGACAACACCGTCACATCAGGACCTGTCGTCCTGGCCTGGCTGTCCTGCTGCAAAGTCTGTAGCTGCTCTACCTGCGGGGTGACCTCCTAAAAGGGAAGACGTAGCAACCGTTAGTCGAAAGACTAAGTGTCTTCACATCTGCTCCCCCGGCGACTCCTCGGCACCGGGAGGAGAAAGGAACAAGGGTACAAGTATTATAAGCAGTAAAACATGTACAAACATGTGGTAATGGTATAATAAGATTAATAACATTATAATCTAGCAGCTCTACACAACAATTAGTAAATCAACAAGTACATGTATTAGTAAATCAACAAGTACAAGTAACTACAGCAGGAAAGTAAATAAACTTATAAGAGTGCCCATACAAACTTATAAGTTAAGGATCGGTTTACATAAGTAACTCATCGTATAGGAGTGCCCATACAAACTTATACGATGAGGATCTTGTTGTGCAATGTTATGAAATGTTATGTATGCTATGCAATGACTCATCCATGATCACACACATGCAATTGCTATGCTGACATAGACTATAGTTCCCACTATTCGAGTAGGTAGCTAACCTCTCAGGCATCAGCCGCCGTGGCCAGGCGGTGACAGTAGAGCGGGCATCTCTACTACTAGGCGGGTATCCACACTACTTCACCTACGCCTCCGTACACCTCAACTCTAAGAACACAATAACGGAGCCCATGCATACTATGGTCCAGCGGGAGCCTCGGGTAGATGTGCACCGAGGACCAAGCCCCGAACTGACTTTGTGTGACCCGGAAGGAGCCTCTGAAGTAAGCACGAGTACACAGCCCAACCGTTCACCTGGCACGGAAGGATCCCCGGGACGTAGACACCGAGGACCAAGCCCAACCGCCCAAAGTCTAACTGTCAACTCCCGTCGGTGTGACGATCGGCGAGCCCGTAGACCTGCCACATTATCCTTAACCCAGGATTACGATACCACGTGTCGACTCACACCACATGCAAATTCTACAACACCGTAGCATGGAAGGGGCCTCAGAAGTAAGAACGAGGACACAACCCCACCATCCAATCAGCACGGAAGGAACCCCGGGACGTGAACATCGAGGACCAAACCCAACCGTCCATCTATACCTCATTTCAACATTAACTCAACTAGTGACGGCCAACGCCGCACTTACATCCCTCCACAAAACTACCCGTAGGGAGACTACACTCTAAGTATTGTACTGCTACATTTCATTCTAACCATCATACATATTCATGGCCATGGCTTATCCTTCTATTTGTCATTCCAAATGATTTCGACATATTACAAACATGATGGGCCTAAATAATAATCTGCCAATTTTTATCTAGTCATTTCGTTCATCATATTATAAACATGATGCACATATATAATAATCTGTCAGTTTTTAGCAAGTCATATCATACCATAAACCTTGCTTCACAATTCAGTTTTATGAAATCTAATTAACAAGATTCATCATTCATAGCACTACGGTGGTTAGCATAAAATAGTTCATCAAAATCTCGAGTTAATTTGCAACATCGATTCCGCCGAATTCAAATTCATATTATATAAAAACCTTGAATTTAAGTGTATATTAAATCTGGACAGCAACTTCGACCGGAGATTTTTGAAGCTACAGGAATTCAGTGAAGGCGTGTAACCCATCGATAGAAAGGTCTTTCCATGGGTTACAACTTTCATATTCAGCCCCCAACCCAGATTTGGATGTATCCTATTTGAAATCGGTTTCGAAGCCCGCTGCGCACAGAACAATATTTTTGCATGCAGGATTTATCGGATGTCATTTTCGTTCAGGATTTCCCATGGATACAGACTTCGCATGAAGGCGTGCAACAACTCTTTGGAATGTTATTTTTAAGGGCTTCAACTTTTGTGTTTAGTTAAAAGCCCAGATCTGGCCTTATCTCATTAGAAAATGGCCAAGAATATCGCTGCGCACTGAACACAGATTCTACACGCATCTTAAAGAGGAATTAACGACATCGGCTCATCTTCGTCCTCAAGTCGATCCTCCAAAATCACGCCAAAAATTCCTCCACCATTATCACCCTCATGAGTCCTTTACTCTTCACGAAACCATCCCCCATATTCGCATAGAAGGTTGGAGAGGTTGAAGACACCACTAACCAAGAGCACAAGCCCTAGATCGGCTTCATCCTAAAGAAATCACCATCTCACAAGTCTAGACTCTTTTGAGTCGACATCTCGCCTAGATAACTACAGATCTAGCACCAAGGCAGAAGGGAGGAAGCTCACCTCATTTCCGACAATAGATCATGTAACTCTTCTCGGCGGCATCTTCTTTTTCACGGTGGTTCTCCTCCTCATGGACTTGCTCCAGCAGTTTTCCCTCTCTACAAAAATGTTCTCTTAGTAAAAGTGGCTGGAATGAGGAGTGAAAACGGCTAGGGTTTTTTCTTCCCCTTATATATGAAAAGTTACACGGGTAGGGACACGCCTGTGTCCCAACCCATGTCCTGCTTGTGCGAAGCGTTACAATGGTTTTTAGTGTCGGTTCATTATTCGACACGGGTAGGGACACGCCTGTGTGCCAATATGTGTCCACATGACACGGCCGTGTTCCCTGACCATGTCCTCCTTTGGATACACCTCGACTTAACTCGACACAATAACACACGGGTAGGGACACGCCCGTGTCTCTACCTGTATCATACTTGTCTCACACACTCACACACACGGGTAGGCCCGTGCCTTGCATCATGGTGTCGACACCAGAGTGTCGACACCTCAACATCTGTGTGTCGAAACACTGTGTCAACACCTAGTTCCAGTGTGTCGACACAACATATGTCGACACACGGTGTTGACACCGGTTTGTCGACACCTCGACCCCAGGGTGTCGACAAACTGTGTTGACACCTAGTTCCAGTGTGTTGACTGAAAGAATTAGTGCCTAACCACCTAGAGGGGGGGGGGGGGGTGAATAGGTGTAATTTCTTTTTCTTTTTAAGGCAGCAAATCTATTCAATTATTTACTTAGCAACAGTAAATGTTGCAGCTAACACAGCACAGATTTACAGAATTATCACAACACAGATTGCACACAGATTTTTATAGTGGTTCCCCAAGGTCTGGGTACATATACTTTCCCCCTTCGCCTATCTAGCAATGTGCTAAATTCAGCCTAACTTCTTCTCTTCACCTCAGATCATCAGATCTTACAGAAACTCAGAACCCCAACAGGGCTCCTATAACTCAGAGTGAGTCCACACACCTACAGCTCAGGCACACATCCCTACCTCAGCCTTCACAAGTCCTACAACTCAGAGATACAATCTCCTACAACTAAAGCTCACAGCCCTACCTCAGCCTTCAACAAGGCCTACCACTCAGAGAAAATATTCTCCTACACTCAGCCTTTATAAAATAGGCTTACAGCTCAGATCTACAATAGATCCTACACAAAATAGTGTTTACAAAGTGTTTTACCACCACCCAGGTAGAGAGAGAAGGGATGGATGGTTTCTTGATCAGTTCTTGGAAGAAACTGATGGTAGAGCACAACCTCTCTTAGCTTTCTTCAAATCATCTTGAATCTGAACTCAGAAGGGTTGAACTCTTGAGAAGTTGATCTTTAATCAGCTTCTGACTTGAGATTCAGATCTCAATCTAAATCTTTCTTACCAGCTTGGTTCAGCAACTACACTTCTTAGATGGAGCTCTCTCTCTCCAACTTCTTAGATCTTCTGTCGAAGGTCTTCTTCTTTTTGTGTTGTTAGTTTTCTGTGAATATTCTTCAGTCTTCTTCTTACTTGTTCTCATCTTCTGTTGAAGGAGAAAACCTTTATATAGTCTTCCTCCATGGTAACCAGGTGATCCGGTTTCTAACAAACTTCTGACAGCTTTGACAGTTGCAGTAGACCGGTTAGAAATGGCAGATGTCAAGTCATCCAGTCACTTCTTGAAATACTGTCTCTGTCTGAAAGTGTCGAGACTGAACTTCATCATGTGTCAACACAAGTAGGCTAAGTGTCGACACAAGTGAACTAAGTGTCGACACAAGCCTTGGTGGTGTCGACACATCTCTTCTGTTGTTAATATTGCTTCTCGACACAGCTTCTGTAGTATGTGTCAACACAAGCCTTTGTGGTGTCGACACAGTCACTTCTTTTCTTCATACAAATTTACCTTGTTGAAATTCTGCCATGTGTCGACACAAGTCCTATGTGTCGACACATTTGATGTCGACAAGATCTTCTGTGTGTCGACATTGCCTCTGTGTATCGATACAAATACTTCTTCTCTTTAAATTTGTTGAAACTCTGTTGTGTGTCGACACAAGTCCTGTGTGTCGACACATTTGATGTCAACAAAGTATTTTGTGTGTCGACACTGCCTCTTGGTGTCGACACAATTGATGTCGACTAAGTATTCCTGTGTGTCGACACTGCCTCTTGGTGTCGACACAGTTATGTCGATAATGTTTCACTGTGTGTCGATTCTAGGAGGAGGTCACCCAGGTCCAGGAGATGTCGGGCCATAGTCTGATGATGGCCTTCACCCTGGAGTTGTAATAAGGTTTCTTCAGGATGGAGCTGACGAGAGTGCCTCCCCTCTCCTACGAGGAGCTGATGGAGAGAGTGGCGAGAGAGGTCGACGGGGAGGCGTCGAATACGGCATTTGACCGGAAGCTGGCCAGGTGGGCCACGAAGGAATAGAAGGAGCCGAGAGGCGGAAGGGGGCAGGAGGAGAGGAGAGCTGAGCCCTGGCAGAGGGAGCAGAGGCAGCTCCAGGGGCAGCAGCAGCCCAGGTGGCTCCGTCAGGACCTAGATTGCTGGTTGGGCTGGAGACTCGAGTTACAAGACCAGGGACCACAGAGAGGATACCAAGGAAGAGACCACCACTAGGGGGGCCAAGATCAGTTCCACCTCCCGGGTTGGAGGCATGCGCAGAGGCCTCCACTCCCCAATTAAGATCAGGCTATGGCCATAGCCATGGGGGAGAGGAGGAGAGCAGCGCAGAGGAGGAGGAGAGAGGTAATGGTGGAGTTTCCCTACTGCGATTTCCATCAATAGGAAGGGCATACTATGGCCACGTGCTCGGAGTTTTTTGAGATAAAGGGAAACAAGGAGCAGCAACAGCAGCAGGGGCGCCATGAATTGCTGATCGAGGAGGTCCTGCCTCGGGTGGAGCAGGATCGATGTGAAGATCGTGTAGATGTTGGGACCCGGGGAGGGATCAGAGTCATCCATGGTGGGGTGGGGGTAGAGGCATCTCGAAGGGCGAGTCTCCACACCATGTACCGTCGGAGCGTTGGCTACACTTCCCAGACCCCACCCACAGAAGAGAAGATTACCTTCTCAAGAAGTGATATGCCGGATCACGAGGATCCCTTATGCGATGCGTTGGTCATCCAGACGGCCATCGAGAATTTTACCGTCTCCCAGATCCTCATCGACAACAGAAGCTCCATCAATGTCATCTTCAAGAATGCATTTGACGCGATGAAGGTGGAGGCAAGGAGGGTGCATGCTTCAGATGTCCCCTTATTTGGTTTCTTGAGGGAGAGGAAGGAGGTAGAAGGAGGAGTGGGACTCCATGTCTCCCTCGGGGGATAGTTCCGGAACTGCCGATTTGTCATCATGGATGCCCCCAGCAGCTACAACGCAATCTTTGGGAGGCCCCTCATCAGTGCCTTTTGCTCTGTCCCCTAGTCGTTTCATCAATGCCTGAAGTCTAATGCCAAGGGGATCCAGGTTTGGGTGTGGGTTGACCCCAAAGTAGCAAGGGAGTGCTACGTCACCGCCATAAACTGTATCTCTTGGCAAGAGGGGGCCGAGGAGATGGTGCGGAGAATGGAGGTGAAGCAGGAGGCTGGCAGGGAGGAGATGGAGGTGGAAAGATGCACCGAGGTAGAAATGGCAGGAGGAGGCCAGGAGGAGTTGGCCGAAGCTATGGTCATGGAGGGAGTAGAGGAGGAGGTTCTTTTCCCACGGGAGAAGTACGTCATAGAATGGGGGGAGCAGTCCAGGATTGAGGCTACGGAAGAGGTGGTGGAGATGGAGGTTCTCACCCTAGGAGGCAGGGCAGAGAAGGTCCGCATCAGCGGAGGTGTAACCCCAGAGGGTCATTGCAGGATGCTGGCATGCATCAAAAAGAATGCAGACATCTTCTAATGGAGCATCGCGAAGATGCTGGGGGTTGACACGGATATGGCCTGCCACTGCCTCAACCTAGACCCGGGAGCACGCCCATTTTAGCAAAAGAAGAGGTCCACCGCGGATAAGCTGGCTGAGACCGTCAGAGAGGAGGTGGCCAAACTTATCAAGGATGACTTTGTATCCAAAATACAATACGCCCACTGGGTCTCCAATGTTGTTATGGTTAAAAAAGGAGACGAAGGGTGCCGTATGTGTGTTGATTTTTCCTTGCTTAATAAATCCTGCCCTAAGGACTGTTATCCCTTGCCTCAGATCAACACGCTGGTTGACTCAGCCGTCGGTTTATCTGTAATGAGTTTTCAGATGCATTTTTAGGTTACTACAAAATCACGATGCACCCCTCGGACGTCAAGGACATCTCATTCATCACGGGGGATGGGTGCTACTGCTACAAAATGATGCCCATTGGGCTAAAGAATGTAGGAGCGCCCTACTAAAAAATGATGGACAGGGTCTTCCGAGAACAAAAGGGGAGGAACCTGGAGGTGTACATGGATGACCTCATGATCAAGAGTCAGGACGTGGACTCTCACATTTCGGATTTGGAAGAGACCTTCACCACCCTGCGCAAGTATAGGATGCGGCTGAACCCCATGAAGTTTTTCTTCGAGGCCAACATGGGGAAGTTCTTGGGGCATCTCCTCACCCCCGCGGGGGTCGAGCCGAATCCTGACAAGGTCAAGGCCATTATGGAGCCGGGGTCACCGCGAAATGCTAAGGAGGTGCATCAATTGATAGGGAAGCTGACAGGGCTAAGCAGGTTCCTCTCCCGGGACGGGGAGAAGTGCTCCCCCTTCTTCAAAACACTAAGAGGAAATCAAAAAATTCGAGTGGACCAAGGAGTGCGAGGAGGCATTCCAAGCTCTTAAGATGCAGTTGACACAGGTTCCATTGCTCCAAGGGCCAAAGGAGGGGGAGGACTTATTTTTGTATCTCGGGGTCGGATGAGAGGCCTTGAGCTCTGTCCTGGTGTGTGAAGAGGGGAAGAGGCAGCTCCACATATACTATGTGAACTAGGTCCTGAGGAAGGCCGAGCTCCGATATCCAATCTTGGAGAAGCTGGCCTTCGCCCTGATCATCTCGGCCTGAAGGCTGCGGCCCTACTTCCAGGTACACTCCATCCGAGTGGTGACTAACCATCCCCTCCACAACATCTTCGAGGGGATGGAGCATTCAGGCAGGTTGGCCAAGTGGTCGGTGGAGTTGAGCAAGTTCGATATCTCCTTCATCCACCGCCTGTAGATCAAGGCCCAAGTGATTGCTGACTTTTTGGCCAATTACGTGATCGATATAGCGGAGGAAGAGCTCACTCGTCCGACTTCATGGAAGGTGAAGGTAGATGGCGCTTTAAGGAGGCATTCCCTGGGGGTGGGGGTGATCTTGGAGAGCCCTCAGGGAACTATAATCGAACAAACGGTGGTGGTGCACTTCCACATCACTAACAACCAAGCAGAGTACGAGGCCGACATAGCAGTGTTACTCCTGGCCAAGGAGCTGGGGGTACTGGACGTGGAGGTCCTCACTAACTCCATGGTGGTGGCTTCCCAGATCAACGGGGAGTTTGAGGCAAGGCAGCCTACCCTACGACTATATTTAGCCAAAGTGAAGGGGATCATCAGCACATTCTAAACCTTCTCCATTTGACACGTGCCTCGGGAAGAGAAAGAGAAAGTTAATCAGCTGGCAAAATACGGCCCCTGGGTGGGGGGCACCATCACTGACTTATTTCGCCCTTCCATTGAGGAGGGAGAACTGATGGAAGTGGATCAACACTACTCATGGATGGAACCGATTGCAACTTTCCTCTCCATGGGAGAGTATCTGGAGGGGGCGGATAAGAAGAGGCTCAGGTACAAATAAGCATAATATCTCCTCCGGGACGGACAATTGTATAGGAAGATTCTCTGGGGGATGCTAGCCCGTTGCGTGGCCGAGAGGGAAGTTCAAGTGATCTTGGAAGAGACTCACTCCGGGGAGTTTGGGAGTCTCTCCGGGAGTCGGACCCTGGAAGGGAGGATCGTCAGGCAGGGATACTTTTAGCCTACCCTGGGCCGCAATGCTACAAAATTAACAAGGAGATGTCATAAATGCCAACTGTTTTTCCCCTCCAGCTACCGCCAGCTCAACGCCTCAAGGGCATCACTGCCCCCTGGCCCTTTGCACTTTGGGGATTGTATTTGGTCGGACCATTCCCCTAATCCAGTGGGCAGAGGAGGTTCTTGTTGGTGATGATAGATTATTTCTCTAAGTGGCTAGAGGTGAAGGCGCTGGCCAAAGTAACCTCCCAAGTCATTAAAAACTTTATTTGGGGGGAGATCATCGGCCTCCATAGGCTGCCATAGGACATTTTTACGGACAACAGTCCTCAGTTCGGCAGTGCAAAGTTCACTAGCTTCTGCGAGCAGCTCGAGATTGACCTCAGATTTGCCTCGGTCCACCACCCCAGGAGCAATGGGCGGGTGGAGGAAGCCAATAAGATCATTGTAAGTCTCATGAAGAAGAAGGTAGAGAACCTGAAAGGGAGCTTGGTGGAGCAGCTTGCCTCGGTTCTCTAGGCCCTGAGGACCACCCCTAATATAAAAACAGGGGAGACCCCCTTCAAGCTCTCCCATGGATGTGAAGAAGTGCTCCCCATAGAATTTGAAGCACAAACGCCCCGGCTGGTTACGTCGGAAGAAGGCTTGGAAGAATGGCCTGCTGAAAGCGAGGAGGAGCTGTGGCTCTAACTTGACATGGTGGAGGAATTGCGCGACATCTCTGCCATCCGACAAGAAGAAGTGAAAAGGAGAATGACAAAGTACTTTGATAAGCACGTCAGAGTCAAGCAATTTGCGAAAGGGGACCTGATACTGAAAAAGGTGGATGCAGCAGGAAGATCGGAAACTGTGGGGAAGCTCAACCCCAACTGGGAAGGTCCGTACATTGTAAAGGAAACGCTAAGATCGGGAGGATATCGCCTCCAAAATGTGGAGGGCGAGACCCAAAGTCTCACCTAGAGCGGTGACGACGTAAAATATTTTTATCCTTGAAATATGTAAGTACCCACTTGTTCTTAATAAAGCTTCATGATGTGCTAATCCCGCTGCAGTAACTCACATGATAGGGTGAAGTATTCATTTGATAGACCCCGAGTAGATCCCACTGCAGGGCTCTCACTTAGGTGGCAGGGCTGGATGTCACTCGAAGGCATCTACCCACACCCCGAGAAGATCCCACTGCCAGGCTCTCACTTAGCTGGCAGGGCTGGATGTCACTCAAAGGCGTCCACCCAGACCCCGAGCAGATCCCCCTTCCAGGCTCTCACTTAGCTGGCAGGTGATGAGTTGTAAATATACGTATTTTTACGTACAATAAATTAGTCATTTTAGTTTATTTTTATCATTTTTAGTTATTTTTCTTTAATAAAATGTTTCTTTTTTGTAAAAATTGTTCGAACTTACCTTTATTTTGATTTCTTGAAATTTTCAGAAATCTGCGAAAATTACAAGTACATGCCCGTGACCTAGACGTGTGACTTGGATTCAAATGGAAATCATCCAACGTCAAAGAATTGCTCGACACGCCCTGCGATACGCCCTGCGATACGCCCTTGTCAAATGTGACACAACCATGACCAAGCTCGAGTCACGCCAGCTTGATTATTTTCTGCTCGACGTTCGTCGACCCGACCCGACACGTCCGTGTCAAGATGCAACACGGGCGTGACTCCTCCACCTGGCCCGACAAGAAAGCACGACGAATTTTTGACGCAACCCATCCCCAGATCCACCTGCTGGACAAGCCATCCGACATGCCCGTGTTGACAGAGTCACGGGCGTGACTTCCACATGGACTGTCCTGAAGTCAAACTTGTCGTCGAGTTGATGGATCACCTCATGTACAGTAGTTACACGCCCGTGACCAAGGGCGTGTACCGTGAAATTTTTTTCCTATAAATAGCCGGTTTCTGTAATAACTGCTATTCTCTTTTTGGACCATTTTGCATAAGATGTTAGGCTGATTAGATGATTCTAAAGGCTATGTAAGGGAATTTCTCCCCATCTCCTTTATTTTTATTTTATGTTTGTAATCTCTTTTTTAGATTAATAAAATTATAGATTTTCTCCCTTTATATGAATTTGGATTTCATCTATGTGCCCTCTTCCTTATGAAATCTTATTTATCTTTGGTTTACCTTTATTTTTTCTCGTCTTTAAAATGTGTGTGTGTGTATGTATGAGTATAGGTTTATATTATTATGTTTTCATTATTTTTACTTAGATTTGTTTAGGTTTAGGATTTTATAGCTTTTTATTCATTCCTATAGATCCGTAAAAATGTATTCAAAGTGGTTTTTGTTTTTCTCTAAGTTAGATTTTCTCGTTTAGGTCGTAAAACTTTTCATTTTTTTTACTTTATTTCCATTTTTAGCACTTTTAAGGAGTTATAAGAATGAATATATAGTTGTTTTAATTTTTATAGCACTTTGATTTTCGTTTTAAACTTTTGCTCATTTAATTTTTTGTCCTCTTTTTATGTATTTCTACCGCATTTTAGCGGTAGAAATGTATTCGTTTTAATTTTTCAAGCATTTTGATTTCCCCTTTATTTTCAAAAACCTTTTGCTCGGTTAATATTAATTTACACTTTTTATGCATTTCTACCACATTCTAGTGGTAGAAATGTAGTTGTTTTAATTTTTCTGTAACTTCATTTTTCGCTCTTTTTTCATATGTGTGCGTGCGTGTATGAGTTAGTATTTATAGCTTATTTTTATTTCAGTAGAGTGCGTGCGTGTATGAGTTAGTATTTATCGCTTTCTTTTACTTTCTGTAGAGTGCGTGTGTTTTCCTTTCAGTAGAGTGTGAGAGTATTTCATTTCATGTCGAGTGTGTGCGTGTGTTTTCCTTTCAGTAGAGTGTGTGAGTATTTCATTTCATGTCGAGTGTGTGGGTGCATGTGTTTTAATTTCTGCAGAGTGAGTGTGTGTTTTAATTTATTGTTGAGTGCATGCGTGAGTGCATTTATTTCCTCCTACTCATTTGAGTAGGACTCGCTTTAATTTTTCCGCCTACTCATTTGAGTAGGACTTTTGTGTGTGAGAGTTTTTACTTTCTGTCGAGTGCGTGTGTGTGTTTTCATTTGCGTAGAGTGCGTGCGTGGGTGCATTTATTTCCTCCTACTCATTTGAGTAGGGCTCGCTTTCATTTCCAGCCCACTCGTTTGAGTGGGACTTGTCATTTACTGCTTTCATTTACCGCCTACTCGTTTGGGTAGGACTCGTAATTTACTGCTTTATATCCTACTTTATTTTACTGCTTTCATTTTCAGCTTTATTTTATCGCTTTCTCATCGCAAGCCATCCACATTCCGATGAGTGGGTAACCGCTCTTAGCCCTTAGTATCGAAGAGCATTGGGATAGATAAAATCGCTTTAAATAAATAAAGGTCATGTTTTTCTAATTAATTATATTAACTTAAGGTTTACTCCGGGTCTACGACGCGTAGAACAACATATCGATGTGTGAGCTCTATTTTTGTAGTGTATATACTAGCTAGCCAAGAGGTCGTGTGTATGGACCGATCACCCCGGGGTAAATGGAGTTCTGCACTAACCCTCGAGAGAGGAGGCGCACAACTCTACCGGATTTGATTCCCCACCCAATAGCAGGGTTCTTAGCATAATGCAGGCATTAAGTGGAATCCTTCGTCGGACGAGAGTCCGGTTGAATAGTCTTAATGTTCAGGTGAGCGATAGTGCTAGAGATAGGTGAACTCATTTTAGTGGAACCTCCACGGCCAAGTCTCCATCTTAATTAATTTGAAATTTAGGATCCCTTTTTATTAAAAGTATATTTTAGTTCAAATTTTATTCGATGCGATTGTGCTAAGCTCTTCATCGGCTCCATCTTTTTATGACTTATTTTATATTTTTTATATTTAAAAATAACCCGACAAGTTAAATATCGGTAAAATATTAGTCTCCTCCAGGGAAGAGTAGAAATAATCAACCCGATCCCGAGAACAATATGACCTCTATATTCCACACCGGAATATCCTGTACTACACACGATAGGTGCACTTGCCTCCTTTAGTTAAAACTCGGTTTCAACTTTTTATAATTAATAAATTTGCGCGTCTCGTCCTTCCAAAATAAAATATACCAACCGCTTTACTAAAAAACCATGCCCAGGGCGCCGCGTGCTCGAAATAATTTTTGTAGTTTTAATCCCCATCAAGTTTTTAGCGTCGTTGCCGGGGAAATTTCGAGTTATTATTTTGAACTCTGGAGACCTATTACTTTTACCTATATATATAATGTTCAACCAAAAAATTACAACTACTAATAATATTACTACTTCTAATAATAATAATAATAATAATCTTAATAATAATAATAATAATAATAATAAAACTACTTTAAAAAAACAAACAAAAACTTAAAAAAATTATCAAATTATTCTTATCTATAAAACATATTTTCTTGAAATGACGTCGTTTTGTACTAAAAAAAAATAAAAAAACAAACTAAAAAACCAAAAAAACTCTAAAAACTAAAATAAATCTTAAATCTAAAAACCCAAAAAATCTAAAAAACTAAAAACTAAAAAAATCTATAAAACTTAAAACACTACAACGACCAAAAAAAATCTAAACACCAAAAAAAGAAGAAATGAAAAAAAAAAACAATAAAATATGAAAATTTACATTATTTGTTTATGAAAAACACTAAAAAACAAACAAAATCTAAAAACTAAATACTAAAAAATTCTAAAAAGTACAAAACCAAACAAAAATCTAAAAAAAACTGCAACTAAAACTAAAATCTAAATTACTAACAAGTCTAAAAAACCAAAAAAACAAAAAAATGGAAAACTTAAAAAACCTCCAAAAATAAAAAACCAAAAAAAAATCTAAAAAAAAACCTATCTAAAACCAACTAAAAAAACTACTTAAAAAATATATAATAATTTCTTATTAAAAATGTATATATCAATAGCCAAAAAAAATAATTCCCCTCCTAAAAAACCACAAAAACATTCAGTATATATGATTTGCTTTAGCTTGTCTTATTTAATTTTAAAAACCCAATTTTTTGTTTTTTTACCAAAAAATTAATAAACACTTGAAATAAAAACTTTTTCTATCCTATAATATTATATCTCTTTTTTCGCTTCGGCGCACTTCACGCATTTGTGGGCGCATGAGGAACGCATTTCTCTCACGCTCCTATAGCTAAGACGTTAGCTTACGAGTCACACACACTGTAAGACCCCCTTTTTTCTTTTTAAACACCGGGGTCTTAGCCCAGAACCGTCGCTTTGCGGTGACACATTCGCACCCCAAAGGGTCATCACCGCAAATCTCCGATTCTGCCAGCCGATTCGATCACATAAAAGCAATTAAAGTTGAGTAAGCACAAGATTGTTAAGAATCTAACCATAAGTCCACAAAATATAATCACATCAGAGTAATATATATCTCTACGAAGGGAGAGTCCACAAAATATAATTTACTGAAAATAAGGGCTTAAGCCCGCTACAACAAATCCTCACTACATGGTCACTCAAGCAGAAGCAAAATAAAAAACTACTAAGGTAAGGGGCTCACAGTCCCTGTCGTCTGAACTCCGGTGCTACACTGCCCCATCTCCAAGCGTGCCGACCTGCGGGCTGCTCCTCCATGCTGGGCTCCACGATCCCCTAAATGATGTGGTTCAAAAACCGTTAGTCTAAAAGACTAAGTCCTATCATCCCCCACACCTTCCCCCATGGCCCCTAGGCACCGAGCGGAGAGGAAGAAAGGGGAGGACTTGAAGGTGGAGAGTAATCAAGAAACAGATTGCAGCGGACCTATACTAGCAACTTTATAGTACAAGTGGCAGTAAAGTAAAGTATGAAAAGTAACCTTAAGTTATACGGAAGCATATAAGCAAGGGATTTCTTACAGGGCTCCCATCGTATAAATTATCTCATACCAATTTATATGTTGGGGTGTCGGTTATCATCAGCAATATATTTGTAAAGAATTTTAACCTTAATTTATAAACTTGCCCACACAAGCTTATAGACCAAGGGGTCGTTTTGCAGGGTCTATTGTATAAGCGTCCCATACTACTTATACAATAGGTGACAGGGGTTTTATACTATGATTATGCTATGACATACAAGTGGGTTATGATGTTATCATTCAAGTGTAACTCACCCACCCGACTCTGTGCACACAGACCTTTAGTTCCCCCTTTCTGGAGCCGAACCTCCCAGGATACCTCCGCAGTGGCAGATAGAAGCGGTGGGTTGGGCCTCGCCCACCTCTAAACCAGTAAAGCACTACAGATCAGACCCATCGTATGCCTCAATGCTAGTGCACTAAGCGGAGCTCCTGCGTACTCTTGCCGGCTGGCGCACCGGACTTCTGTTGGCGAAGTGCTAGCCACACTTGCCGAGTCAACGTATTGGCGTCAGTGCATCGACACTCCAATACCGAAGACCCACCACCTTTACTTTATGCACATGCAACCTTATGTATCAGCACCGAGCCAAGGCTCTCCGGACCATCCCGTCCCTCACAAACATCAACCGAGCCAAAGCTCGCCGGGCCATCCTGCCCCTCACAAATATCAACCGAGTCAAACCAACTTCCCGAGACACCGGGGTGTGTGAAAGTGAACCCCTATTTATTATAGTTGCTCTTTAAGATTTATCACTCATACTGTACAACCTGTATTCGTCGAGGGTGGGTCCTACCACAGCCAAGTTAGCAGAATTCAAGGTCAACAAATCAGGGCAGGAGTCAAGGTCAGCATTCGAGATCGCGGAAGGCTTAGGCGAGTATAGGCGAGCTCCCTTGCATACTCGTCATGTAGGCGACTTGGTGAGATACTCGCCCAGCCCGTGCGAGTTCCCTTAGGAAGTTGCCTAGTCGCCAAGGGGGTGGGTATAAATATGACCCCCCTCCCCTTATTTTTGCCTATAAATAGGACCCTAGGGGTACGAGGTGAGGCACTTGAAATCCTTGGCAGGATACTCGCGCGTTTCAAGATACTAGCTAAGTCTTCGGATTCCTTTTCCTTAGAGCAACTCGCGACTTTGCGACTTTGACAGCTAGCTTATCTCGTACTCAGTTCGACCATTTTTGGTTGAGAAGGGTTGCTTCTTTCGAGCAACCAGGTACGTGGTGGGTCCTTCCTGCCGCAACATCTGGGGTCCTGTTTGACCTGTTTCTTCGTGCTAGTCTTCTTTGCCGTATGATCTAGCTTCTGAGGTTAGGATTTTCCTGGCTTCAACACTTGGTGCGGTGAGCGTGGATCGCAGCCAAGAAGGAAAGTTTGGAAGTTGAGAGAGATGTCCATAGGTGGCGAGCAGGGAGAGTTGTTCGGCAATTCGGTAGTAGGAGGAGACGTCACGCGAGGTGGCGAGTTTGTAACAGTGGCCGCGTTTGAAGAGTTCGCGAGGAAGATCGAGCAAACCATTCTCACCGGTTTCCCTCAGCGCCTAGAGGTCACGACAACTTCCCCTCGTCGCCTGACGTCGCTAGAAGAGGAAGTGCCGCCGAGGCGAGCTGGAAAGGGGCCCGCTTGGGCAAGGGAAGAGAGACCAACGCAGTCGCGGCTTTATCCGGCGAGCATCCAGGGTGTCCGTTTTCGGGATCCAATGTCGCCGACGAGATTCAGAGATACAACGAGTATGACGTTTCTAGCGAGGATGAAACTCGTTACCGCCAGGGAGGGAGGAGCCCCTTCTGTGATGAGATCCTCGCCGCTCCAGTTCCAGAAGGGTTCCGGGAACCCGTTCTTACTTACTACTCCGGCAGAGACGATCCTGTCAGACACCTCTAGTGGTTTGAGGACGTCATCTCCATTTATAATATGTTTGATGCCTTCAAGTGCAGGTTCTTCTCCATCACCCTCAAGGGATATGCCCGGGATTGGTTCCATCAGTTACCGACAGGGTCCGTGTACTACTTCTCAGATTTGCGTCGGGGCCTTATGGCAAGGTTCGCGACTTCGAAGAAGAGGAAGAAGGAAGCAATAACACTCTTCAAGATCATCCAAGGGCAACACGAGAGTTTGAGACACTACATCGACCGCTTTCATGAGGAAATTTTGGAGGTAGAGGAGGTGGAAAGTTTCACCTTGATGGTGGCTCTCAAGTTCGGGTTGAAGCAAGGTTTGTTCAGTCTGGGGATGAGGTCCAATCCCCCGAGATCCTTTGAAGAGATGATATAGAAGGCGAATACTTTTGTTCGCGGAGAAGAGAAGAACAAGGACTTCTTATCGAGGCTAGATGGGGAGATTGCGATGGAGAGGGGAAGAGCAGGACCTTTGGGGTCGAAGTCAAGAAGGATGCCAGAAAGGAGGGAGGAGAAGAAGAAAGAAGAGCCAAGAAGGGAAGAGAGAAGGAAGAGGGAGGAACCCAGAAGGGTTGAAGATAGGAGGCAGGAGAGGCCTCAAATACAGGAAGAGAGAAGACCGGCGGAAGCTCGAGAAGGGGGAAGGGAGGAAAGGCGATTCTAGTATCCAAAGAATCGCCCCCAATGGAGACCGGCGAGGCAGCAACGTCCGGAAGAGAGGAGGAGTGGAAATCGGCAGGAGGGAGGTCGAGGAGGAGGAAGAAGGGAGACAATGGCCATCGCTCGCCAAGACAACAAGCGATGTCGGAGGGAGCAGCGAGAGATGTGCTAGGAGGCAGCAATTCCCCTTTACTACGATATTCATCGAGTAGAGGGGCACGAGACCTTAGCTTGCCTCGAGTTTTGGGAAGCAAGGAGGAGGCTGGTGGCAGGAGCGGCGGAGAGAGAGCAACAGAGGTAGGAGACCCCGGTAGGGAAAGTGGCATTTCAAGCTCCGGCAAGAAGAATGAATGAAGACCGAGTCGATCTGGGGACTCGTGGGGAAGTAATACATGGCCCAGGAGGTGGGCATGTAGGAGTGATCAATGGAGGGGCCGGGCTTTAAGCTTCCCGCAAGGGAAGTCTTCACCAGATCTATCGAAAGAACATCGCTTCGACGTCGCAGACCCCGCCGCCATTAGAGGAGATCAACTTCTCAGAGGAAGATATGCTGGTGAATGAGAACCCTTTCCATGATGCCCTGGTGATCCAAGCTGTCATCGAGGACTTCACGGTCGACCGAATCCTTGCGGATAACTGAAGTTCGGTGAATGTCATCTTCAAGAGAACTTTTGCTGGACTTCAGGTGGAAGCGTCCCGGGTCCAAGCTGCAGATGGACCACTCTTTGGCTTCTTAGGAGAGAAGAAAGAGGTGGAGGGAGCAGTGGAGCTGCTGGTCACACTAGGGGGGACGTCGATTCGATGCCGCTTTATCATCATCGACACACTGAGTGGGTACAACGCCATCTTCGGGCGGACTCTTATCAACTACTTCAGGGCCGTTCCGTCATCTTATCACCAGTTCCTGAAGTACTTCCACGGAGATGTGCAAATCAGGATCAGAGGAGATCCCAAGGCTTCCAGGGAGTGCTACTTGAATGCCGTCAGCACCATCAGCTGGATAGGTGACGCGAAGAAGCTGGAGGAGTTGCTGGAGAAGGAGAAAGGGTTGTGTGCTACTAAGGAGGTGGAGGAGGTAGAAGTGATCTCTCGAGGGGGAGAACCGGGAATGCTGAAAGTGGGAGGATCCTTGCCGCTTGGGGAGAAGATGGAGATGGCCGCTTGCCTGCAGGACAACGTTGATGTCTTTGCATGGAGCACCGCCGAGATGCCAGGAGTTGGCGCCGATGTTGCTTGTCATCGCCTCAACCTGGATCCCACGACAGCTCCAGTTCGACAAAAGCAGAGGAAGAGCGCCGCCATATTAGCGGAGCCGGTCAGGGAAGAGGTGGAGAAGCTGCTGAAGGCAGGGTTCGTCTCGGAGATCCAGTATCTAGGCTGGATCTCCAATGTTGTAATGATGAAGAAGCCTAGAGGAGGCTGGCGGTTATGTATCGATTTTTCCATGTTAAATAAAGCTTGTCCGAAAGATTGCTACCCCTTGACACAAATCGACGCGCTGGTTGATTCCGCCGTCGGGTTTCCTGTGATGAGTTTTCTTGATACATTTTCAGGATATCATCAGATCCGGATGCATCCCCCCGACTGCCGGGACGTCTCTTTCATAACCAGTGACGGTTGCTATAGCTACAAGATGATGCCCTTCGGGCTCAAGAATGCAGGCACCACTTACCAGAGGATGATGGTTCAGATCTTCAAAGGGAAGAAGGGGCAGAACTTGGAGGTTTATGTGGATGACCTCCTCGTTAAGAGCAAGAGCGTCGCGGAGCACATAACGGATCTGGTGGAGACCTTTGCCACCCTGAGGAAGTACAAGATGCGACTCAATCCGGCCAAGTGCGTCTTCAATGCGGGAAGAGGGAACTTTCTAGGTCACCTCCTTATTCCCAGGGGGGTGGAACCTAATACATACAAGGTGAAGGCCATTCTGGAGATGGCATCGCCACGAGATCCTAAGGAAGTCCAAAGATTGACGAGAAGGCTGTCAGGCCTAAGCCGTTCTTTGTCCAAGTCAGGGGATAAATGCTCTCCGTTCTTCAAGACCCTTCGGGGAAATTAGAAGTTCGAGTGGACATCAGAGTGCGAGGAGGCTTTCGGAAAGCTCAACAACAACTAACCAAGGCTCCTCTCCTCTAGGGGCCGCAAGGTAATGAAGATCTCTTCCTATACCGAGGAGTCGGGGCAGAAGCAGTTAGTTCGGTGCTGGTTCGGGAGGAAGGCAAGAGACAACTTCCGATCTATTATGTTAGCAGAGTGTTGCGGCAGGCGGAGACGAGGTATCCTATCCTGGAGAAGCTGGTGTTCGCTTTGGTGGTTTCGGCTCGAAGGCTCCACCCATATTTTCAAGCTCACTCCATCAGGGTCGTCTCCGATCATCCTCTAAGGAGTATCCTGGATGGAGTGGAGCACTCTAGCAGGCTGGTAAAGTGGGCAGTGGAGCTTAGCGAGTTCGATATTTCCTACTCTCCAAGGGTAGCAATCAAGGCGCAGGCGGTGGCAGATATCCTTGCCGACTTCTCGGTCGAAGTGGAAGTAGAGGAAGGCTCTTCTAGCACAGTGTCCTGGAAGGTGATTGTGGATGGTGCTATGGGCAGATACTCTGTGGGAGCCAGAGTCATGCTCGTCAGCCCTCAGGGAACTAGGATCGAGCAGGCAGTTGAGATCCATTTTCCAATTACCAGCAATCAGGAGGAGTACGAAGCCATGGTGGCCGACTTGCGTCTCGCCAAGGTGTTGGGGATTAAAGATATCAGGGCCTTCACCGACTCGATGGTAGTTGCTTCCCAGATCAGAGGCGAGTTCGAGGTAAATGACCCGATTTTGCAGCGGTACTTGATCAAAGTGAAAGGTCTGATCGGGGGATTTCAATCTTTCTTCGTCGAGCACGTGCCCCGAGAAGAGAATTCAGAAGCCGACTATCTTGCCAAATACGATCCCCAGGCTGGGGGAATCATGACTGAGCTTTTCCAACCGTCCATCGAGGAAGGGGAGATGATGGAAATCGAGCAGAGGGCATCTTGTAGGGATCCGTTCTTTTCTTTTCTAACGACGGGACAGATAACAACCAGCGAAGGAGACCAGAGGAAGTTTCGCTTCAAAGCCGCTTACTATTTGCTTCAAGAAGGAGAACTCTACCGCAAAACCATCTCAGGTCCTTTAGCTCGGTGCCTATCAGAGGTTGAAATACCTCGTGTCCTGGAAGAGATTCACTCAGGAGAGTGAGGCAGTCACTCGGGAACTAGGACCCTTGAGCAAAGGATTCTAAGGCATGGGTACTTCTGGCCCACCATTAGGAAAGATGCAGAGACCTTCTCCAAATAGAGCCTCCAGTGCCAGCTCTTCGCGCCTCTTCAACTACAGCTAGCTCAACACCTTTGCTCGATCATTGCTCCATGGCCCTTCGCCATCTGGGGAATGGACTTGATCGGCCCCTTTCCTCAGACCAGCGGATAGAGGAAGTTCGTGCTAGTTATGATCGACTACTTCTCCAAGTGGATAGAGGCAAAGGACCTAGCCAAGACCATGTCGTAGATCGTGAAGAATTTCATTTGGGGAGAGATTGCATGCAGGTTCGAGATTCCCCTGTCCATCGTCACAGACAACGGGCCACAGTTCACTAGTTTGGAGTTAGAGGATTTCTGCAAGAAGCTAGGGACGGATCTTCAATTTTCCTCTATGCATCATCCTCGCAGCAACAAACAGGTGGAAGAAGCCAACAAGTTGATCATTAACCTTCTAAAGAAGAAAGTCACCAACGTGAAGGGCAATTGGGCGGAGCAGCTCCCCTCGATTCTCTGGGCTTTGAGAACAACTCCAAACTCGGCCATGGGGGAACTCCTTTCAAGTTATCCCACGGGTCTGAGGCACACATCCCAGTGGAATTCGAGGTTCGGAGCCCGAGAGTTATACCAGCTGGAGATGGCGACGAAGAATGGCTCTTAGAGAATGAGGACACCCAAAGACTCTCACTAGATTTTGTGGAAGAACTTCGTGACTTGGCCTCCATCCGCCAAGAGGAGATCAAGCGGCGCATGGCGAAGAACTTCGACAAAAATGTTCGCCTAAAGCATTTTCTCGCCGGAGACCTGGTTATGAAGAAGGTAGACGCTGCAGGAAGGGGAACAACAGTGGGCAAGTTGCATCCGAATTGGGAAGTTCCCTTCATTATTCAGGAAGCCTTAGCCACCGGAGGCTATTATCTCCAGGATCATGTTGGAGAGCAGCTGGGAGGTATTTGGAGCAGGGATGACCTGAAAAGGTTCTATCCTTAGTGGCTAATGATGTACTTTATTTACATACTTTTACATATATGCAATGACAGCTTTTCTTTTTTTGTCCATCTTGTTTTTTATCGCAAACTTTCTGGGAGCTCAAGGTTTTAGTTCAAGATCGATCCAAGAAGCTGGAAGCCAACTTGTCGCCCCTAGATAGCCCAGTTCGGACGATGGGACGATGCCTCAGGATATAAGCATCCTTATAAGACCGGACCCCTGCATTGACGGCCGAGATCAGCTCCCCCTTTGCATGTCGGCCTAGCTACCCCCGACTGCATCTCTCCTCCGACTGGAGGAACTAGTGAGAACAAGTCTGGACCCCAACCTCTCGAATTTGAGGAAGGATCAACCTGGCCAGGCTTTCCCTCTAGTAGCCGGGGAGCCAGGATAGACACAAGGGAGTATGTTAGTCGCGAGTGTGTCCAGAAGGACCCTCGGAAAGGCATAACCCCTCACCCGTGCTTTTACGTTCATAGCCAGTTGGCAGAGCTAAGAACGATCACAGCGGTTGGATTGGGAAACATGCCTCCATCCTATTTCTCGTGGATAGCCCAGTTCGGATGATGGGACGATGCCTCGGGATATAAGCGCCCTTATAAGACCGGACCCACACATTGACGGCCAAGATCAGCTCCCCCCTTGTGTGTCAGCCTAGCCACCCCCGATTGCATCTCTCCTCCGACTGGAGGAACTATCAGGAACAGGGTTGGATGCCAACTTCCCAACTCGACGTTGACAAGATAGTCATTTGATTTCTGTTTTATTCCTCAAAGATGCGCTTAATCCATCTTCAAACTCTTGAAGTAGCAGGAAAACAACGCTCAAGTCCTCGAGTGGTAGGTCCTTATAAGTCCAAGTCCATGCACGAGCTCCTCTCCTGCATATTGGTCGCAGACCTCCTCGAGTGAGATCGAGATCCTCGCTGGAGTGATGCCGTAGTCCGAGATCTCTATACGAGCTCCTCTCCTGCAGACTGACTACTTGCCTCCCCGAGTCTACCTACACCACTCCAGTTGAGTAAGGCTCCTGAGAGCTGTCGACTCCAACAATGCTCAAGTCCTCGAGTGATAGATCCCTGTAAGTCCAAGTTCCTGCACGAGCTCCTCTCCTGCATATTGGCCGCAGACCTCCTCGAGTGAGATCGAGATCCTCACTAGAGTGATGCCGTAGTCCGAGATCTCTGTACGAGCTCCTCTCCTGCAGACTGACTACTTGCCTCCCCGAGTCAACCTACACCACTCCAGTTGAGTAAGGCTTCTGAGAGCTGTCGACTCCAACAATGCTCAAGTCCTCGAGTGCTAGGTCCCTGTATGTCCAAGTCCCTGCACGAGCTCCTCTCCTGCATATTGGCCGCAGACCTCCTCGAGTGAGATCGAGATCCTTGCTGGAGTGATGTCGTAGTCTGAGATCTCTGTACGAGCTCCTCTCATGTAGACCGACTACTTGCCTCCCCGAGTCGACCTACACCACTCCAGTTGAGTAAGGCTCCTGAGAGCTGTCGACTCCAACAATGCTCAAGTCCTCGAGTGGTAGGTACCTGTAAGTCCAAGTCCCTGCATGAGCTCCTCTCCTGCATATTGGCCGCAGACCTTCTCGAGTGAGATCGAGTTCCTCGCTGGAGTAATGTCGTAGTCCGGGATCTCTGTATGAGCTCCTCTCTTGTAGAATGACTACTTGCCTCCCCGAGTCGACCTACACCACTCCAGTTGAGTAAGGCTCCTGAGAGCTATCGACTCCAATAATGCTCAAGTCCTCGAGTGGTAGGTCCCTGTAAGTCCAAGTCCCTGCATGAGCTCCTCTCCTGCATATTGGCCGCAGACCTCCTCGAGTGAGATCGAGATACTCGCTGGAGTGATGTCGTAGTCCGAGATCTCTGTACGAGCTCCTCTCCTGCAGACCGACTACTTGCCTCCCCGAGTCGACCTACACCACTCCAGTTGAGTAAGGCTCCTGAGAGCTGTCGACTCCAACAATGCTAAAGTCCTCGAGTGGTAGGTCCCTGTAATTCCAAGTCCCTGCACGAGTTCCTCTCCTGCATATTGGCCGCAGACCTCCGCGAGTGAGATCGAGATCCTCGCTGGAGTTATGACGTAGTCCGAGATCTCTGTAAGAGCTCCTCTCCTGCAGACCGACTACTTGCCTCCCCGAGTCGACCTACACCACTCCAGTTGAGTAAGGCTCCTGAGAGATGTCGACCACAATAATACTCAAGTCCTCGAGTGGTAGGTCCCTGTAAGTCCAAGTCCCTGCACGAGCACCTCTCCTACATATTGGCCGCAGACCTCCTCGAGTGAGATCGAGTTCCTCGCTGGAGTGATGCCACAGTCCGGGATCTCTGTACGAGCTCCTCTCCTGTAGACCGACTACTTGCCTCCCCGAGTCGACCTATACCACTCCAGTTAAGCAGGGCTTCTGAGAGCCGTCGACTCCAGCAATGCTCAAGTCCTCGAGTGGTAGGTCCCCGTAAGTCCAAGTCCCTGCACGAGCTATTCTCCTACATATTGGACACAGACCTCCTCGTGTGAGATCGAGTTAGACCAAGCTTCCCGGAGGGATAATGCGAGTAGTATTGGGGCGAGTATGCATGTAGGCAGCGATGAATATGCGAGTATGGCATAGAAAAATACGAGTATGACATGGTGAGTAGTTATAGTCGAGAACCGGGACATGAGTTAGGGAAGACGACTATAGGCGCGCGAGTATCGAATACGGGATTATCGATAATATCGACGTGCGAGTAATTATCACGAACACTCGTTCTCCCCGAGCCTATGAGCCTGTTAAAAATCAACAAACCGCAGACGCCCCCTTGGATACCCTGCTGAAAACTCAACAAACCGAAGGAGACACGCCCACTTATAATGTTGAAAGTTTTACCGGATCGTGGAGTTAGCAGAGATTATCTCAACAAAGCAGTAACAACCAGCAACACATGCAGCACAAGCTTCTTTATTGATCAAGAGCAAACTTCTTTACAAGGCGAGAGATACATGGCGAGACATGCTTCACCAAAACCCAACACCGGGAAAGCAGAGACAGTTACAAAGACAAGAACAAAAAACAAGCCGCGCGGACTCAATCAACAAGCCGCCGACCTACTGCTGTGGAATCCGCTCAGTCCGCCAGGTCGCCAGACCGCAACCCAAGCCGCGCGGACTCACCCCTTATTCCAATGCTTAGCTCTTCACCGCCGATCTGCAGGCCGCCTGACCGCGAGGTCGCCTAGCCGCCAGACCGCACAAGCTGCGTCACCGAATGGAACAGTCCGCCTGAAGCAGGCGACTTCCTGAACCCCGAACCAAGTTGCCAAAGAGAAGTCCACCTGGTCGCTATCCGCGACATGCTGTTTACCGCCTGTTGCTTAACCGCAGAGTCCGCACTGTCCCTGACTTTCCAGCGCTATCCGCACAACCTGCACAGCACAACCGGGTCAACTCTATCCGCACGGACACAAAGTCCAGACCACAGCAACTTACGCGAGCTCAATTACTGTTCACTTACTTCGGTCCAGGTCTCCTCTCGTCTCTAATTCCTGATGTGATATGGGTCCTATTTATAGGCACGACGATGAGTATGGTCACCGCCCTTCCCGATAGGATCACCGCCACAACCCGCAGCAAGAACAAAGTGTGTCCGCCAGCCCGCAGACACACATTCTAGTCCGCCGCTCCTGTGCAGATAGCCAGTCCGCCCCAGCTTCTCCAAGGCCGGACTCCAATATCCAGTCCGCCTTGCCGCCAGAGACCAAGCCAGGACAACAGCCGGACTCCACAACAGCCGTGTCCGCCATTCTGCGGACAAGGCATCAGCCCGCAAAACCCGAGCCCGCATCCGCGCCATCAAGGCACCTCCCGGACTCAGCGGACACCCGGCTTTCGTCCGCATATCCCAAGTCCATTACCTAATCACCAAGGCATTGCCGGACTCAGCGGACACGCCGATCCAGTTCGCTTACACAGCGAACTCCGTCCGCATATTCCCGAGTCCATAACCTTATCACAAGGCTAAACCGAACTCAGCGGACACCAGCTCCAGTCCGCACGCTCCTACACAAGCAATCCTCCAGTCCGCATATCCCCAAGCTAGCAAACAAGGCAACAACACTTCTACTAAGCTTGGCGGACTGAGAGACCAGCCCGCGCTCCACTGCGCGATCTCCCCGGACTGAGCCTCCTGGACTTGGTTCAATTCCCACCAATTCCAGTCCACTGGCCGCAAGGGCCAGTCCGCACTTACTGGCGGACACTGGATCTAGCCCGCCATACCGGGTGACCTCCAGTTTCTGTCCGCCCTGACTGGCGGTCTCCGCAGCTTCCACTTGCCGCTTCACTAGTGCAAGACCAAGGCAACTGCCAAACCGGTCTGCCGAGCTCCAGTTCTCCAGTCCGCTTTATGCCGGACTCTGCGGATAGGATTCCTATCCGCCCGGTTACTTCCTGGGATTCATCCGCCTGCTGAGCATACACTGGCCTGTCAGACCGCTGCTGCTGTCCGCGTAGTCCGCGCGAACAGACCGCCCAGGCCGCCACAGAGCAAACCGCCTGCAACATCCCTGCCGACCTAGCAGTCTGCCAACCCTGTCCGCGTAGGCCGCGCGGATAGGTTTCCCAAGCCTTCCACTCACCCACTTTCACTTCACAGATTTCAACACTACCCCTTGAAGTGAGAAGTGGTGAATAACTCCAGCAGCTCCCGTAACCTTGCACCTGGTCCTTCCGATAGCATCTACGAAGAGATGTCAAAGACATAGTCCTCGCCCCGCATATCTTGGACCATGAGGGAGCCCTCCAGCATCTCCAAAAAGGAGTCATGCTTCCCTCTGCCTTCCTCAGCTTCAACCTCCACTCTTGCATCACAGGAGTATCACCAACTTCCTTGGTCACTGAAGTCCAAGCCTCGTTGCCTCTGAGAGAAATCACCTCATCAGCCTTGGTGTCAACCACCTCCTTGATTCGAGTGAGGTCATCACAGCCAGAAGTACTTTGCTCGACCTGAGGGCTAGCAAAGAAACACGAGACCAAGTCTGCCGTATTCCCTTCGCTATATCGAGCTGGTGGCTTACTGATCCTCTTCGATCTCCGAAGAACCGGATCATGGCTAACCACCTCCACTGCTATTGAACCAGCTCCGTTCCCGGGCAAACCCGGAACAATGCTCCCTTTGCTCCCTGAACAAGACGCCTCCTTACTGGAATCAAAAGCACCTGGAGCAACGCTCCCCCTGCTACCTGAACCAGAAGACTCCCCACTTGAACAAGAACTACCTGGAACATCGCTCCCCCTGCTTCCTGAACTGGAAGCCTCCGCCTTCGAGTCTGAAGTTTCTGGAGCTTTGCTCCCCCTTCTTACCGACTCTGACGCCTTTGCCCCGGAGCTAGAACAACCTGGAGCACCTGGTGACTCAGGCAACTCCACTTCTTTAGCAGCAGCCTCCTTCAGCCCACCATCTAACCTGCTTATCTCTAGCTCCACATAAGAGCTACCCCAATACGGCGTCAACTCATCGAAAACAATGTCTCTCGACATTATGAGTTTCTTCGTCGCAGGATCCATACACCTCCATCTTCTTTTCTGCTCATCATACCCAACAAAGGCTAGCTTTGTTTTGAGAGCACCTGGAGAATGTAAATAGCAGGTAGATCCAAACACCCGAAGGTGATTCACTGAGGGCTTCACTCCGAACATCAGTTCATAAGGAGTCTTCACTATGATCGGACTAAGAGGCATCCGGTTGATGACATGAGCAGCACAGGCCATCCCTTCCGCCCAAAGAGCCTTCGGAACGCCTTTACTTTGAAGCCAACACTTGCAGGTCGCCGTTAACCAACGGACCATCCGAGCTACAATACTGCCTTGTTGTGAAGTATGTCCACAAGAAAGCTCCATCCGGATCCCTTGCTTCCTGCAAAAGCGTGAGAACTCGGTTGAGGCAAACTCACCACCGATACTTGTCCTCAACACCTTGATCCTCCGGCCAAGCTGGCCTTCCACAAGCTTCTTGAACTCCACAAACAAGCGTACCATGCTGGACTTCCTCTTCATAAAGTATACCCAAGTATACCTAGAATAGTCATCAACCAATATCAGCATGAACCTGCTGCCTCCAAGACTGGACGTGACGGTCGGTCCCACCAGAGCACAATGGACAACCGCCAATGGTGCTTTACATCTGGATTATGCTTTGTCAACCATGAAGCGATAGGCTCCACATTCCTGACATCCCGCACACCCCCGACCATCGCCATAGGATGACAATCTAGGCAAGCCTCTTACGAGTCTTCTTTCCGCCATTGCTTTCAGCTTGTCCATCCCTACATGCCCCAGTCTTTCATGCCAGATAGCAGCACTATCACTGGCATTCCTCCGATCAAGTCCAGAACTAGTTGAAATCCCAACTACGTTCTTCTCCTTCCTCTCTACATGAGCTACGTTCGCCGAGAGCAAGACAACCTTGCACTCCTTCCGAAGATGACCTTGCTGCTTGCATTTATAGCACCTTGGTCCTTCCTTCCTCTTCCTATCACGCCTAGGAGAAACACTCCTTTCTTCCTGATACGAAGTAGAGGGACCATCTTCCGCAACAACCTTCACCTTCTTCCTGAACAACCCATCAAGGGAAGTCCAGACCTCCGCAGCTGACCGACATCCACTGATGTGGTCCAAGAGCTCCGATGAGATCACCTGCTTGAGAATAGACTCCGCTTTCGCATTTGCCTCCTTCCAAGCTCTCATCGCCTCAGCATTGCCAGCAGTATCCTCTTGTCTTCCTGCTCCGCATACAACCTCCCAAAGGTCCTCGCCAAGAAGAAAGCTCTTTATACAGGACTTCCACTGTTCACAGTTCGTCTCTGTAAGAAGATCAATACCAAGACAACTTGCATCCTCCACTGCCATGGTTCTACCACTGGTTTCCTCTAAAAAAGAGCAACTACTTCCATTGAGCACTGCTTGACCACTCCAACAACCTCGCTTTGATACCATGTTAAAAATAAACAAACCGCAGACGCCCCCTTGGATACCCTGCTGAAAACTCAACAAACCGAAGGAGACACGCCCACTTATAATGTTGAAAGTTTTCCCGGATCGTGGAGTTAGCAGAGATTATCTCAACAAAGCAGTAACAACCAGCAACACATGCAGCACAAGCTTCTTTATTGATCAAGAGCAAACTTCTTTACAAGGCGAGACATACATGGCGAGACATGCTTCACCAAAACCCAACACCGGGAAAGCAGAGACAGTTACAAAGACAAGAACAAAAAACAAGAAGCGCGGACTCAATCAACAAGCCGCCGACCTACAGCTGTGGAATCCGCTCAGTCCGCCAGGTCGCCAGACCGCAACCCAAGCCGCGCGGACTCACCCCTTATTCCAATGCTTAGCTCTTCACCGCCGATCTGCAGGCCGCCTGACCGCGAGGTCTCCTAGCCGCCAGACCGCACAAGCTGCGTCACCGAATGGAACAGTCCGCCTGAAGCAGGCGACTTCCTGAACCCCGAACCAAGTTGCCAAAGAGAAGTCCACCTGGTCGCTATCCGCGACCTGCTGGTTACCGCCTGTTGCTTAACCGCAGAGTCCGCACTGTCCCTGACTTTCCAGCGCTATCCGCACAACCTGCACAGCACAACCGGGTCAACTCTATCCGCGCGGACACAAAGTCCAGACCGCAGCAACTTACGCGAGCTCAATTACTGTTCACTTACTTCGGTCCAGGTCTCCTCTCGTCTCTAATTCCTGATGTGACATGGGTCCTATTTATAGGCACGACGATGAGTATGGTCACCGCCCTTCCCGATAGGATCACCGCCACAACCCGCAGCAAGAACAAAGTGTGTCCGCCAGCCCGCGGACACACATTCCAGTCCTCCGCTCCTGTGTAGATAGCCAGTCCGCCCCAGCTTCTCCAAGGCCGGACTCCAATATCCAGTCCGCCTTGCCGCCAGAGACCAAGCCAGGACAACAGCCGGACTCCACAACAGCCGTGTCCGCCATTCTGCGGACAAGGCATCAGCCCGCAAAACCCGAGCCCGCATCCGCGCCATCAAGGCACCTGCCGGACTCAGCGGACACCCGGCTTTCGTCCGCATATCCCAAGTCCATTGCCTAATCACCAAGGCATTGCCGGACTCAGCGGACACGCCGATCCAGTTCGCTTACACAGCGAACTCCGTCCGCATATTCCCGAGTCCATAACCTTATCACAAGGCTAAACCGGACTCAGCGGACACCAGCTCCAGTCCGCACGCTCCTGCACAAGCAATCCTCCAGTCCGCATATCCCCAAGCTAGCAAACAAGGCAACAACACTTCTACTAAGCTTGGCGGACTGAGAGACCAGCCCGCGCTCCACTGCGCGATCTCCCCGGACTGAGCCTCCTGGACTTGGTTCAATTCCCACCAAGTCCAGTCCACTGGACGCAAGGGCTAGTCCGCACTTACTGGCGGACACTGGATCTAGCCCGCCATACCGGGCGACCTCCAGTTTCTGTCCGCCCTGACCGGCGGTCTCCGCAGCTTCCACTTGCCGCTTCACTAGAGCAAGACTAAGGCAACTGCCAAACCGGTCTGCCGAGCTCCAGTTCTCCAGTCCGCTTTATGCCGGACTCTGCGGATAGGATTCCTATCCGCCCGGTTACTTCCTGGGAGTCATCCGCCTGCTGAGCATACACTGGCCTTTCAGACCGCTGCTGCTGTCCGCGTAGTCCGCGCGAACAGACCGCCCAGGCCGCCACAGAGCAAACCGCCTGCAACATCCCTGCCTACCTAGTAGTCCGCCAACCCTGTCCGCGTAGGCCGCGCGGATAGGTTTCCCAAGCCTTCCATTCACCCACTTTCACTTCACAGATTTCAACACTCCCCCTTGAAGTGAGAAGTGGTGAATAACTCCAGCAGCTCCCGTAACCTTGCACCTGGTCCTTCCGATAGCGTCTACGAAGAGATGTCAAAGACATAGTCCTCGCCCGCATATCTTGGACCATGAGGGAGCCCTCCAGCATCTCCAAAAAGGAGTCATGCTTCCCTCTGCCTTCCTCAGCTTCAACCTCCACTCTTGCATCACAGGAGTATCACCAACTTCCTTGGTCACTGAAGTCCAAGCCTCGTTGCCTCTGAGAGAAATCACCTCATCAGCCTTGGTGTCAACCACCTCCTTGATTCGAGTGAGGTCATCACAGCCAGAAGTACTTTGCTCGACCTGAGGGCTAGCAAAGAAACACGAGACCAAGTCTGTCGTATTCCCTTTGCTATATCGAGCTGGTGGCATACTGATCCTCTTCGATCTCCGAAGAACCGGATCATGGCTAACCACCTCCGCTGCTATTGAACCAGCTCCGTTCCCGGGCAAACCCGGAACAATGCTCCCTTTGCTCCCTGAACAAGACGCCTCCTTACTGGAATCAAAAGCACCTGGAGCAACGCTCCCCCTGCTACCTGAACCAGAAGACTCCCCTCTTGAACAAGAACTACCTGGAACATCGCTCCCCCTGCTTCCTGAACCGGAAGCCTCCGCCTTCGAGTCTGAAGTTTCTGGAGCTTTGCTCCCCCTTCTTACCGACTCTGACGCCTTTGCCCCGGAGCTAGAACAACCTGGAGCACCTGGTGACTCAGGCAACTCCACTTCTTTAGCAGCAGCCTCCTTCAGCCCACCATCTAACCTGCTTATCTCTAGCTCCACATAAGAGCTACCCCAATACGGCGTCAACTCATCGAAAACAATGTCTCTCGACATTATGAGTTTCTTCGTCACAGGATCCATACACCTCCATCTTCTTTTCTGCTCATCATACCCAACAAAGGCTAGCTTTGTTTTGAGAGCACCTGGAGAATGTAAATAGCAGGTAGATCCAAACACCCGAAGGTGATTCACTGAGGGCTTCACTCCGAACATCAGTTCATAAGGAGTCTTCACTATGATCGGACTAAGAGGCATCCGGTTGATGACATGAGCAGCACAGGCCATCCCTTCCGCCCAAAGAGCCTTCGGAACGCCTTTACTCTGAAGCCAACACTTGCAGGTCGCCGTTAACCAATGGACCATCCGAGCTGCAATACTTCCTTGTTGTGAAGTATGTCCACAAGAAAGCTCCATCCGGATCCCTTGCTTCCTGCAAAAGAGTGAGAACTCGGTTGAGGCAAACTCACCACCGATACTTGTCCTCAACACCTTGATCCTCCGGCCAAGCTGGCCTTCCACAAGCTTCTTGAACTCCACAAACAAGCGTACTATGTTGGACTTCCTCTTCATAAAGTATACCCAAGTATACCTAGAATAGTCATCAACCAATATCAGCATGAACCTGCTGCCTCCAAGACTGGCCGTGACGGTCGGTCCCACCAGAGCACAATGGACAACCGCCAATGGTGCTTTACATCTGGATTGTGCTTTGTCAACCATGAAGCGATAGGCTCCACATTCCTGACATCCCGCACACCCCCGACCATCGCCATAGGATGACAATCTAGGCAAGCCTCTTACGAGTCTTCTTTCCGCCATTGCTTTCAGCTTGTCCATCCCTACATGGCCCAGTCTTTCATGCCAGATAGCAGCACTATCACTGGCATTCCTCCGATCAAGTCCAGAACTAGTTGAAATCCCAACTACATTCTTCTCCTTCCTCTCTACATGAGCTACGTTCGCCGAGAGCAAGACAACCTTGCACTCCTTCCGAAGATGACCTTGCTGCTTGCATTTATAGCACCTTGGTCCTTCCTTCCTCTTCCTATCACGCCTAGGAGAAACACTCCTTTCTTCCTGATACGAAGTAGAGGGACCATCTTCCGCAACAACCTTCACCTTCTTCCTGAACAACCCATCAAGGGAAGTCCAGACCTCCGCAGCTGACCGACATCCACTGATGTGGTCCAAGAGCTCCGATGAGATCACCTGCTTGAGAATAGACTCCGCTTTCGCATTTGCCTCCTTCCAAGCTCTCATCGCCTCAGCATTGCCAGCAGTATCCTCTTGTCTTCCTGCTCCACATACAACCTCCCAAAGGTCCTCTCCAAGAAGAAAGCTCTTCATACAGGACTTCCACTGTTCACAGTTCGTCTCTGTAAGAAGATCAATACCAAGACAACTTGCATCCTCCACTGCCATGGTTCTACCACTGGTTTCCTCTACAAAAGAGCAACTACTTCCATTGAGCACTGCTTGACCACTCCAACAACCTCGCTTTGATACCATGTTAAAAATCAACAAACCGCAGACGCCCCCTTGGATACCCTGCTGAAAACTCAACAAACCGAAGGAGACACGCCCACTTATAATGTTGAAAGTTTTCCCGGATCGTGGAGTTAGCAGAGATTATCTCAACAAAGCAGTAACAACCAGCAACACATGCAGCACAAGCTTCTTTATTGATCAAGAGCAAACTTCTTTACAAGGCGAGACATACATGGCGAGACATGCTTCACCAAAACCCAACACCGGGAAAGCAGAGACAGTTACAAAGACAAGAACAAAAAACAAGCCGCGCGGACTCAATCAACAAGCATCCGACCTACTGCTATGGAATCCGCTCAGTCCGCCAGGTCGCCAGACCGCAACCCAAGCCGCGCGGACTCACCCCTTATTCCAATGCTTAGCTCTTCACCGCCGATCTGCAGGCCGCCTGACCGCGAGGTCGCCTAGCCGCCAGACCGCACAAGCTGCGTCACCGAATGGAACAGTCTGCCTGAAGCAGGCGACTTCCTGAACCCCGAACCAAGTTTCCAAAGAGAAGTCCATCTCGTCGCTATCCGCGACCTACTGTTTACCGCCTGTTGCTTAACCGCAGAGTCCGCACTGTCCCTGACTTTCCAGCGCTATCCGCACAACCTGCACAGCATAACCGGGTCAACTCTATCCGCGCGGACACAAAGTCCAGACCGCAGCAACTTACGCGAGCTCAATTACTGTTCACTTACTTCGGTCCAGGTCTCCTCTCGTCTCTAATTCCTGATGTGACATGGGTCCTATTTATAGGCACGACGATGAGTATGGTCACCGCCCTTCCCGATAGGATCACCGCCACAACCCGCAGCAAGAACAAAGTGTGTCCGCCAGCCCGCGGACACACATTCCAGTCCGCCGCTCCTGTGCAGATAGCCAGTCCGCCCCAGCTTCTCCAAGGCCGGACTCCAATATCCAGTCCGCCTTACCGCCAGAGACCAAGCCAGGACAACAGCCGGACTCCACAACAGTCGTGTCCGCCATTCTGCGGACAAGGCATCAGCCCGCAAAACCCGAGCCCGCATCCGCGCCATCAAGGCACCTGCCGGACTCAGCGGACACCCGGCTTTCGTCCGCGTATCCCAAGTCCATTGCCTAATCACCAAGGCATTGCCGGACTCAGCGGACACGCCGATCCAGTTCGCTTACACAGCGAAATCCGTCCGCATATTCCCGAGTCCATAACCTTATCACAAGGCTAAACCGGACTCAGCGGACACCAGCTCCAGTCCGCACGCTCCTGCACAAGCAATCCTCCAGTCCACATATCCCCAAGCTAGCAAACAAGGCAACAGCACTTCTACTAAGCTTGGCGGACTGAGAGACCAGCCCGCGCTCCACTGCGCGATCTCCCCGGATTGAGCCTCCTGGACTTGGTTCAATTCCCACCAAGTCCAGTCCACTGGCCGCAAGGGCCAGTCCGCACTTACTGGCGGACACTGGATCTAGCCCGCCATACCGGGCGACCTCCAGTTTCTGTCCGCGCTGACCGGCGGTCTCCGCAGCTTCCACTTGCCGCTTCACTAGAGCAAGACCAAGGCAACTGCCAAACCGGTCTGCCGAGCTCCAGTTCTCCAGTCCGCTTTATGCCGGACTCTGCGGATAGGATTCCTATCCGCCCGGTTACTTCCTGGGAGTCATCCGCCTGCTGAGCATACACTGGCCTGTCAGACCGCTGCTGCTGTCTGCGTAGTCCGCGCGAACAGACCGCCCAGGCCGCCACAGAGCAAACCGCCTGCAATATCCCTGCCGACCTAGCAGTCCGCCAACCCTGTCCGCGTAGGCCGCGCGGATAGGTTTCCCAAGCCTTCCATTCACCCACTTTCACTTCATAGATTTCAACAGAGCCTAGCGAGTATTATCAGCAAACAGGAGAGTTCGGCAGATAAGCGAGTAAGAAATCAACAACATGTTAACTTAAACTTATATATATATTTCCTTTGAAAATTTTACAAGTTACAAAGATGCTACAAAAAAGAGGCTATATCGTGCGAGTATGAAGGATATCAGCGAGCAACTAGGACTCATCGTCGCTATTATCTGGCCAATATTCCTCATCTCCAATATCGGCATCCTCTTCATCGCCGATTTCCTCGCTTTCCTCCTCGCCGCTACCGCTGCTGCTTCTACTGCCGCCGCTGCTATCGCTGCTGTCAGAGCCTGACGACGTCGGAGGCCGGCGATCTGGAGAGATTGTCTCGGCGAGTAACTCAGGGATGAGTTCGTCTACTGTGAACTCCTTCTCCCCTTCGTCGAGTTTCCCGCTAATCCTCAGCCTCGCGAGGACCACGTTGCCTGCCGCACGGGCTATCTCGTGGCGGACGGACGACCTCTCTTCCCACAGGATGCGGGATCGCTTGATGGCGTAATGAGGATTAGCGGGAAACTCGCGCCGGCTTCTAAAATGGTCAGGCGAGATTCCATCTCGGCCGCGCGAATCTGGGATGCCTCCAAATCAGCCCGAGCCTTGGCAAGTTCAGCCTCGTACTCAAAAAGGTTTTTGGCGGTCTCCATCTCGGCAGCCTGCGACAAACATCGAAGTCAGCCAAAGCACACATGGCGACATTGACATCGTGCGTAAAGGCGACATACCTGATAATTTCGCCGGCGAGTGGATTCCATGCCGAGATCGATCGCCTTCTTACTGACGATCTTCAAGGCCTGTGTCCTCTCCAACATCCTCCTCGCCGCAAAGTGATTTAACTCGACAGCTTGGGAGAGTGAGCAGGCCGCTTGCTGGGCGAGTTCCTCCTCGCTGAGATCCAGCATAGCCTCAGCGTCGCCTCGCCCATACATCGCGTGTTGGACGGCGAAGGCCTCCCCCTTATCCTCCCCCTCCTCTGCCTAGTAGGGAAGGTTGGTGCTCAGCGTCACCAGAGGATCGTCCGGCGCCCAGGTCACCAGCGGGCGACCATAGGCGTCAACCGCGTCCAGCCCCAAGTTGAAATTAGGGTGGAAGTGTGGAAGTTGAGCGTGGAGCGGCGAGTCATGGTCGTCGAGATGCGGCGATGATACCTTCTGCTTCTTAGTCGCTGTACCCGACGACCTGGCTTTGCCTTTGCCCTTGGCGATTTTCTTCTTCTCGCCGATATCAGCTGGCGAGTTGGGCTCAAATAGTGAGGGGGCGACTCCTTTGGCTGGAGGAAGCGGCCTCGCCGGGAGCTCGTTCAGTTCTGCAAAAGGCCGAGTAATGTAAACAAGCGATTATTGAGACGAGTATGCTACCGACATTCCTTGCTAAGATTTACCTTCATTGTAGTGGACCTCGAATAGCGTGTTGACGTTTAATCACCAAACGATGATGTCAAACCGGAGTCCTCGGAACGCTTCGACGAGTTGCTCGCCCGCGCCTTCCAGTATCGGTGGAAGGAAGGCGACATAAGCAGGCTGGTGCAGCCTTCCCTAGCGTCGCCAAAGTCTCCCTCGACGATGACTAGTTGCTCGCTCCACCGATGTACTTTGTTCGTCGTCCATACCAGGGTGCAAACATGGCTGCTAAAATAGACTACCCCCTCGGCAGTCGCCCCAAAGATGAATATCTTGCGGAATATGGAGAGATCGAAGATGATCCTCTCCTCGCGCAGATAGCAAAGGAACCTCATGATGATGGTGATGCCGTTGGGGTTGATTTGCACGGGGACTATGCCGAAGTATCAGAGGATATCGCAATAGTCCCGCCATAGTGGAAGTTGCAGGCCGGGTCAAAGTGGCGAAGGGGAAGGACCAGCACGCCCTCGATGAAATTGTTCAGTCGCTCACTACGGTCCGAAAGTCTGGCCGAGTATCCCTCGGGGAGGAGTCTTTCCCCGACGTTCTCTAGGTCGCGCACAGTGGAGGTCGACTTCTTAAAAGCCGCATCCGCGAAGTTGGCAGCATGGGCTTGGCGGCGAGCACTGGCGTTGTCTCCCACCATTCCGCGACCTTTGAAGAAGAGATAAAGAATTGCGAGGAGTAGAGCAAAGTCGCAGCACGCGAGCAGGAACAGATACTCGCGAGCTAGGGAATAAAAAGCGCAACACGTACTTATATCCTACCACCCCCTCTATTTATAGGCGGGGGGGGGGGGGGGGGGGGTATATCCTCCTTACGACGAGTATTAAACCAAGTCGCGCACTAACAAGGAAGCCAGCTCCATTGCGTAGGTCGAGCAGAATACATAAAGCATTATCGCAACCTGCAGGATAAACTCGGTGCAGATAAGACAAGATATCGCACAAAGCAGCACAGAAGAAACCAATATGATAAAAACACGAGATTCAAATCGCTTATTATAATCAATAATAGTCCGTTAAAGCCGCACTTGGCGAGTTCTGAATAAAAGAAGAAAGAAGAAAATTCTAAGGCCTAGGCCTCTCTGGGGGATGTGGATGTCGCCCGGCCCAACCCATCTCGCGCGCTCGTCGGAAATGCTCCGTCGGCACTGCTATCGCGTCATCACCGAGCCGCAGCTGCTCCTCCATCCTCGACAATCTGCCAATAGAGCCCATAATCGCTCGCATGCCGGCGTCCTCTTCAAGAACGAGCTGGAGGTGGTGATTGTTAATTGCCAGCTGACGATCATTCTACCTTACCATGTGGAAGCGGGATTCATAGCTCTCCAGCGTACTCTTGAGCTCTTCCATCTTCGCCATCCGCACTTCCAACGATGATATTCGGCGATGAGGCTCACAAATCGCCAGCTGGTCAAACATGCTCTCCAGCTCTATGTAGGTGTGAGCAGCAACACGGAGATATTCCATGCCCTGTAACCCCATTGCATCGATGAAGGCCTCCCCCGGAGTCGCCGACCGATATGATAGCAAATAAAAGTCGCCGGAATTAGACGAAGATACATAGCCGCCATGTGCACATCAATAGCGATATATACCGCTGCGATGGGACCTAGATCGACGAGGAGATCTAGATCGGCGAGGAGGGGATCCGCGAGTTGGCTCATCTCGCCAGCTCGATGATGGCCCACCAGCGAGCTTGGCTTCCTTGCCTTGCCCGCGCCCCCTTGTCCAAGGTCCACGTTCCTCGGTGGGAAGTAGCTCGGCCGCAGCTTGACGGCTTAACGCCCGCAGGATGTGATGAAGAAGGCGGAGGGAGCGGATGAACTCGCCGGTGGCGGAGGATTCTCAGCAGAGGAGGCGGAGGAAGTCGCGTCGTGGTAACTTGAGAAGGCCCGATCAGG
>CM077157.1:121809269-121853802 GCA_039583875.1 Platanthera guangdongensis
TTAGCACTGCGAGGTAGACCACTCGTAAGGGTTAACCACCGAGGGGGAGTATGCTAACAGGAATCTAGGACCAAGTTCGATTGGGTCCTATGGGAAATTAATTTGTTTTGCAGGAATGTCCAAAGGCCACCAAAACGCCAATCTGGTACTTGGACAGTGGATGCTCCCGGCACATGACTGGGACAAGAAGCCTGCTGCGTGATTACACTCCTGTCGAGAATGGACCCAAAGTCATCTTTGGAGGGTCAGATCGAGGAGTCACAAGAGGTTACGGTATGATTTCTAACGGTATAATATCTATCACCGACGTGGCTTATGTTAAAGAGTTAAACCATAACCTGATCAGTGTAAGTCAGCTATGTGATAAAGGTTATGACGTTAAGTTCTGCAAGGATAAATGCCTGATAATTTCATGCGCCTCTTCTGAGACGATACTAACAGGCATTAGGAGCAGAAATATCTTCTGCTAAAATTTTCTTAGTTTAGATTCATCTACCCCCGTATGCCTAGTGGCAGCTAGCAGTGCATCTCTTTGTGATCAATGGCACAAGAGATTGACACATATTAATTTCAAGACAATTAATATGTTGTTTTCTAAAAACTTAGTAAGGGATGCTCCCATTATCAAGTGCATCAAAGATAGCCCCTGTCCTGCATGCCAGATGGGCAAACAGACTCGGGCTACCTTTAAGAGCATTGCAGACAAAGACTCTTCCCTATGTCTTTACCTTCTACACATGGACTTGTTTGGTCCAATACAAGTTCATAGCTTGGGAGGCAAGTCTTATACGCTAGTGATAGTTGATGATCATTCTCGATTTACATGGGTGTTCTTCTTAAAACGAAAGTCGGATACGTTTGACATCTTCACTAGTTTTGTCAAGCAGGTTCGGAACGAATTTAACTGCCCAGTGGTCAAAATCAGAAGTGACCATGGAACAGAATTCGAATCTGGTGCTATGCAAGAGTTTTGTGAAGAACAAGGTATTTTTCATGAGTTTTCTTCCCCGCGCACTCCTCAGCAAAATGGAGTTGCGGAGAGGAGAAATAGAACTCTCATTGAAGCCTGCACGACAATGTTGAAAGACGCTTCTCTCCCAGAATACTTCTGGGCAGAGGCTGTCAACATAGCTTGTCATGTACAAAACCGAGCATTGATCAACAAGCATCATCGTAAGACGCCTTACGAGCTACTGAAAGGCAGGAAACCAACCATGTCCTACTTGAGGATCTTTGGTTGCAGATGCTATGTACTGAATAATGTGAAGTACCCGCGTACTAAATTTGGTGAAAAATGCTTCAAAGGCATATTCATGGGCTATAGTTCCCACAGTCGGGCATATAGTGTCTTTAATAAGAAAACCCTAGTGGTAGACAAATCAATTAATGTTGTATTTGATGAAGGAAGCTTGCTTAACAGCAGCTCTTCCAGTGGTATTCTTGAAGATGCAGGTGCTCGACTTGAACAGCTGGATCTCAATGAGACAGCTAAAGATGAAACTCCTAAGTACGTCAAAGTTTCCACATCCACGTCATCTGGGAATGTTGAAGATCAACATGGAACAAATCTCTTAGAAGAAGGAGAAGCCCAAGAAGTAGTCGAAGTTCCAGACGCTAGACTTCTAGAGCTCCGGCACGTGAGGGATCATCCTAGAGATCAGATCATCGGAGATCCTCGTGTCGGTGTCATAACTCGAAGAGGTACTATTAATGAAGATTTGTATCTTAGTTTCCTGTCACAGGTTGAGCCAAAGAAGTTCAATGAGGCGAACAAAGACGTGGCATTGGTTTTGGCCATGCAAGATGAACTACATCAATTCGAACGGTGCAACGTTTGGACGCTGCTTCCCAGACCACACAAGCAGAATGTGATTGACACCAAGTGGATCTTCAGAAACAAACTGGATGAACATGGTGTCATCATAAAGAACAAGGCAAGGCTGGTGGCTCAAGGTTACAGACAGGAGGAGGGGATTGACTTCGACCAGACCTTCGCACCTGTAGCAAGGCTCGAGGCAATCAGATTGTTCCTGGCGTATGCTTCGCACAAAGGATTCACAGTCTATCAAATGGATGTGAAATCAGCATTCTTGAACGGAGACCTGAAAGAGGAAGTATACGTCGCTTAACCCCCAGGTTTTGTCAATCCTACTTATCCCAATCATGTATATTTTCTTAATAAAGCTTTATATGTTTTAAAACAAGCTCCACGAGCTTGGTATGAGACTTTATCTAGTTTTCTTCTTGAGAACAAGTTCTCTAGAGGTAAAATAGATAAGACATTGTTTCTCAGGGAAGTCAAAGGCAAGATTTTGCTGGTGCAAATCTATGTCGATGACATAATATTCGGCTCAACGGACAACAATCTTTGCAAAAAGTTTTCCAAACTTATGCAAGGAAAGTTTGAAATGAGCTGTATGGGAGAGCTAAAGTATTTCTTGGGACTTCAAGTGAAACAGTCTGAGGATGGAATCTTCATCTCTCAGATGAAGTTCACAAATGAACTCCTCAAGAAATTCGGCATGGAGAGTGCAACCTCTATGAGGACTCCAATGGGATCCATTATGTCTCTGGATAAAGATGAGAAAGGTAAACCTTTCGATGAAACCAAATACAGAAGCATCATTGGATCCCTGCTCTACCTTACTGCCAGTAGAACGGATATTATGTTCTCCACATGTGTCTGTGCCCGGTATCAGGTGAACACTAAGGAATCTCACTATGTCGCTGCAAAGCGAATTCTAAGATACCTTAAAGGTACTCCCAATCTTGGCTTGTGGTACCCGAGAAACAATGATGTCGAGCTAATAGGTTTTTCAGATGCTGATTTTGCAGGGAGTAGGGATGACAGGAAAAGCACTTCCGGGACGTGTCAATTCCTCGGAAGAAGGCTTATCTCATGGAACAGCAAGAAGCAGAATTGTGTAGCTACCTCCACAGCAGAGTCTGAGTACATCTCGGCTGGCAGTTGTTGCGCACAACTCCTATGGATCAGAAACCAGTTAGCCGACTACGACCTTCAGTTCAAGGAAGTGCCGATGTACTGCGACTCCTCCAGTGCAATTGCGATTGCCAACCATCCGGTATCGCACAGCAGAACGAAGCATATTGAAGTGCACTATCACTTCATTCTGGAGCACGTGGAGAACAAGGACATCTCTCTCTGTTATGTCCCCATGGACAAGCAGATTGCAGATATATTCACAAAGCCCTTAGACGAAGCCAAGTTCAGTCTTTTCAAAACTGAATTGGGAATGCTAAACTATGAGGAATGAAGACTACAGAAGCTCCAGGCTCGTGAAAGAACTGAGGGGGAGCAAGGACCTCAAGTGT
The DNA here is from genome assembly GCA_039583875.1 of Platanthera guangdongensis. Classification (NCBI taxonomy): domain Eukaryota; kingdom Viridiplantae; phylum Streptophyta; class Magnoliopsida; order Asparagales; family Orchidaceae; genus Platanthera; species Platanthera guangdongensis. Next base: position 121,812,603 of record CM077157.1, read on the forward strand.
GAGCACAGATGCAAGAACTGAGGGGGAGCAAGGGGTCAAATGCTACAGACCCAGATTTGCAGAAGCCGAAAAGGGGGAGATTACCCTCTCGGGCTAAGGATAAGGTGGCTCCAACGTTTGCTCGCACGAAATTAGTATCGGTAATGAATATCTCTCTCAACTTAATTTCAAGGTTATGATTTTCATTCCCTTTCGCTTTATTCACCTTAGCTTGTAGGGTTTAGGCTTCTTCAAATAGGGGGAGATTGTTGGGTATTGTATCCACAACGTACCTGATTTGAAGAAGCCCCTGAACAAGCTAAGGTAAATAGGCAATGTTTTTGACAAAATATTTCAAGTTGTGCTTGCAGTTTTTCCACGCTAAGTGCACACCAATGTCAGGGTGCAGTAGGTCAATATACACGGGTCTGCACGACGTAATCCCTCGTTGAGCAGATCAGTGTGTTGGCCTACGTGTACTCTCTCTATTGGAGTGTACTTAATTTCAAGTACAAGGCTGTGTTAAGGCAAGAGCAGACAAGGAGCAAGGATGGGTCAAGGAGCAGCTCTTGGGTGGAAAAACGAAAATTCGTCTAAGTATAAATCGTCGAGAATCACCAAGTGATTCTCGCCGATTCGGCGAGAATCACTAGTGATTCTCGCCGATTCGGCGAGAATCACTAGTGATTCTCACCGAATCATCGAGAATCATTAGTGATTCTCGCCGACTCTATCCGGCTACCTCAAAGCGGTGCCAAGTAAGATTCGGCGAGAATCACTAGTGATTCTCGCTGAACCCATCGTTGAGCAGATCATGGCCAAGTAATATTCGTCGAGAATCAACAAGTGATTCGGCGAGAATCATCAAGTGATTCGGCGAGAATCACTAGTGATTCTCGACGAATCGTCGAGAATCACTAACTGATTCTCGCCGATTCGTCGAGAATCACCTTCGATTCTCGCCGATTTTGCCTTGGACAATTTTCTGGAACCCCCGGAACCGGATTCTGCCACTGGCACTATTTTGAACCGGTTTTAGGGTTTCTTCTTGTGGGACCCACAACGGTCATCTTGAAGTTGTCTACAGTATAAATACAGGCGTATTTTTGAACAGTAAACACACAGAAAGAAGCCGAGCCGATCTTAACCTAAAATCGCGAAACTGCTCCGCCGTCGCCGTCGCCGCTCGACAAAAACAACATTGAGTGTACATTACTCACTCAACGCTATCAATACCTAGTGAAGACAAAATTCTATCTAAGGTGTTTGGCGTTGAGAGATTCTCTCTCACTCAACGCCAAGTGGCAGAAAGCAGAGAAAGCTAGTTGGCATTTAGTGAAGATGAATCACTCAATGCCTAGAAATAGATTTATAATTTAAGTAGTTTGGCATTGAGTGAAGGTAATTCACTCAATGCCAAGAGACAATAAATCTGTCTAAGTACTTTGGCATGAAGTGAAGTTCACTCACTCAACACCTATACCACTGATGTTTAAATTTTGACTTAGTCTTCAGGTGCTGATGTCAGCAAATTAAAAAGTCAACAATATTCAAATTGTTAGCAGCAAAGGCACAATACATGACAAAAGGTGTCGCAGGCCTATTGTACGTCAGTTAGGCGCTATAGCAAAGATGCAGCCTACATTAATGGTGTGGAACCCATTGATAAAAGAGCCATTGGGTTACAATAAATAAAATGAAATGCTCTTTATAGAGAGAGTTAAATGTTACAAAAGTTTTTTATAATCTCCATGGTTGTGGGTGTGACTGAAGAACACAGAGCCCAAGACTAGCAATTCTAGAGGCAGATCAAGTTAGCTGTTGAGATCAACACCTTCAACAGCAAGATTGCTATAGCCATTTTCATCTCCACTAGCCGACAAGCTCAGGGTGATTCTCTGAGAAAGAGATAGCAACTAGGTACAACTCTTACTGCAGGTGCTTCACAGATCCAACCAATAAAATCTAAAGAACATTCTCTTGGGGAGCTGTGAAGAAGAAGATAGAACTAAGCAGTTGGGTTAGTACAAAAAGGAGTAGAGAAGCTGATATAGAAGTTACTTCCAGCATAAGCCAAAGCTTTTACATCATTGTTATTGTGAAGAAGAGAGAGTTGAATCTTTGGTTTAGTTCAGAAAGGGGCAGAATAGTGTTTTTCAAGTCACTTCCATCCCAAGTGTACATACTTATTACTGTGAACTAGTAATAGATAAGGTGCACTAAGTCCTTTATAGTTGATACAAGAAAACATTCCTGGTGTCATAGTGGGGGCTGAGGCTAACACACCCAAGGTTGATTGTCACATAGGAATTCCTCTTGTGTTCAATTAAGAACCTCATCAACCCACTTCCATCTTGTAGGATCCATTGTGGATTTGAGAGGTAGGAGCAAACTTGCTCTGAGGTAGGTTATCAGTTGATCACTGAGTGGTAGGGCATGTGTTACTGAGCTGTTGGAGAGTATATCTATAACAACCCCATCCGTTCATATGGTATATTCTAGAAGGTCCGGCCAGGGCCCCACAGTATATATCACAAAACAGGCGTTGAAGGTACAAGATGATACTAGAATAGCGCATCGCACCTATCACAAAGCATTCTAGCAGAAGCCTATACTACAACTTGAACAACCCCAGTGAATTTCCAATATATAACACAACTCACATTTTATATATCATCCATAGGAATGTCTTACAAGAGTACAAAAGATGGCCTTATGGCCTTACATGTATTTCACACAGTGGCTTCCACTATGGGCGCGCAGGCCGGCCACAATAAAAGAAAACATAACAATATGCAACACATATAGCCTTCGAGGGCTAGCAGCAGCAGCAACAACAGTAGGGACAACAGCCTTTATGCATCCTGCTTGGATCTCCAACACCTATACAGGGACAATCCACCCAGCGTTGGCAAACAGAAGCAACGGTCAGCGTTCAGCTGACCAAATTATAACGACCCTACCCCTTTTCTCGGGGCAGTGGTAATCTTCCCTGCAGGCATATCATATCACAGTATGATAATATATCTCATCAAAATGTGCTTTCACGCACACATGCCAACACAACTGTTTGCCACCCGGCCAAACGGTTCGTGCACTCAGGGCACATTCTTGGTGTTCTGGCAAATCACATGCCCACCACCGTATCAGGGTCATCACCCAACGGTAACTTACTTGAGCATTTACTCCATGGCGTGCACCCGGGGTTTTATAGTCTTACTACACCGGGAGGGCCCATAGCCCCCCATTGTGTCATGGAGCTCCTGCCTAAGACTCTTGCTATGCGCTCCAACAGACCACACCTTTTGGTCTCACGTCGGACGGACATAGCGTAGGTAGGATCCTCCACCCCCCGTTGCTCAAATCGCCTTGCCTTCTCCGAGTACAGCATACTCATGGCTTAATCAAAGGCGCGAGTCGGTCTCTCCAATCATGTTCTTGGCACACAGCCTGGGTATTTCTCTACACCCATTTCCTTATCACAACAGCGGGTCTTTCCTGGGCATCCCAGTACTTCCTGTTACTCTCTTCACAGGTGGACACCGCAAAATCACAAATTTCAGGGGTCTTTCCTGGCTACCATGCAAGTACTTCCTGTTACTCGCTTCATAGGTGGACACCCTACGACATCAAGCATCACAAAGGGCCTTTCCTGGTCACACCAGTACTTCCTGTGCCTCATCCACAGGTATGACCCAAAAACTTAACACGGTTATTTTCATGGGCTACCACTCCAGTACTTCTTGCTACTCCTCTTCACAGGCATAACCCGTTGACTCCTTAAACTACACATTTATCACGGAGTCTTCTCCGGTACGAATGCAACATCACCAATCCAGACCAACCTGTCTAGATGGGCTTCACACAGCATGCCTATTCTGTACTCCATTTTCGGATCTATATGCCAACAAATGGGATTTCATGAATCACCCAAAATACATCCAAAATCAGCCACCTCTTGGTGGGGGAATCACAAATATATGCCAAAAGGAAGCCTTCACATGGCTAGGAAGAAAGGTCGTTACCCTTGACGATCGCTTCGGTGCCATGAACTCAATGCTAGCTTGAATGAATCACAAGAGCTTTTCCTCCGCAACGCCGGCTTCGGATCTCTTGTCGGTAAACCGCAGCACCACCATTAATCAGCCTCCTTTCCTCCTCCTCGTTCTTCTTCTCCCTTTCTCTCACTAGAAATGAAGAAAGAGAAGCCAAAGAAGAGAAATGAGATTTCTCTTCTCATTTACGGCCTTAAGGAAATAGGGAGGAAGTTCAGCTATTGGATCCAGGCTGAAGGAATGGACGGCCACAAAAATGCCAGAAAAGCTAATTTTTGCCTGACACGGCCTGTGACACGCCCGTGTCCCAGGCCGTGTGCCTCAAGCAGTGGTCAACCGACTAGTCCAAACCAGTGACACTCCCATAGGACACGCCCGTGTCATGGGCCGTGTTACCCAACACGCCTCTAGACAGGCCCGTGTCTGTGGCTGTGTGCATCGGTGAAAATAATCCTGAACTAACCCGAGACTTCACACGGCCTGTGACACGCCCGTGTCCCAGGCCGTGTGCCCATACACGGCACTTTGACACACCCTAGCGCAAAATTCGTCACGCTGAGTTCGTCGACCCGAATTGACACGCCCGTGTCACAGGCTGTGTTCAACTTCTCGACACTCGAGACCACATCTCGACACCCGACGATCATCGAGAAAAAGTCATCGAGCACACGACACAGCCTGGGACACACCCATGTCCTGGGCCGTGTGCCTCCTCTCGACACATCATCGAGCGAAAAACATCAACACCCAGGCCCCTGAGATACGCCCGTGTCTCAGGCTGTGTCTGCTGTTCGACGACCGTCGACCCAAAATTTCGTCGACCTCGCGGCCAAATCGTCGACCCCAGCTTGACACACCCTGGGACACGCCCGTGTCCCATGCAGTGTCACCCAAAAATTGCCTGCTGAGAAAATTGGGCTGTTACAATATCTCCCTTCATTGTAGAAGCAAGTTTACTCTAAGATAGGGATATCCTCCATAACCTGAGTGATAAGGCTTAATTTACTGAGGTAGGTGATACTTGTATCACTGAGTCTAGGCCCTTATGGATGAGGTGTAAGTCTTGGAGGAGACAGAGTGATCCTGAGGGATCTGAGGTGTAAGCTCCTTGGAGCATTAGTTTGGATAAGAGCATTGGTCTCCAACAGCACTACATGTCCCTATTGGCCTCTCCTGCTAGCTCTACCCATGCTGCCTCTCTGACCCTATCCTCGTGCTGGCAACCCAGCCTGTACAGCTCCAAGTCCTGGCCTTCCTACTGCCTGTGGGCAAAAGGCCCTCATATGTCCTGGTGGCTGATACAAGAAGTAGTTCCCCATGAAGGGAACATCACGTCAGGCTACTAGCACGGGCTATGACGCTACAACTGGTATGACGTCTTGCTGCAGTGCTAGAGGCACTAGTGGTGCTGGTGGGTGCCTATAAGACTGTATGTGGTGCCTCTGTCTGTGCCCTCTATCCTGTCTGTGGGGAGCAGCTCCTCTGCCTCGTTTCATACCTCTAGTTAACTCGACCTATCCTCTGTGCCGCTGGGCATCCATACACTGGTGTAACTATAGCACCGCTGCGTCAGTGTCTATGGTGTGAAAGTTAGACTGAGAGATCATAATCAGAGTCTGCCTCAGGTCATCATGCAGGCCTCGGTAGAATTAGAAAGCTCTATCCCTGTTAGAGGCTGCCAAATTCCCGACGAAGCGTGCCATGTGTATAGACCCCCTCTCATACTAATGCACAGTCTGATCTCCCTGTCGGATGTGCAAGAACCTTTCCTACAAAACATCTCAGTCTGCATATGTAATAAAGAACTGAAAGTGAGGGATACATCTCCTTTACACTAGACGGGGTGAATAGTGTATTTTAAAATTTTAATTAGTTTTATAGCAGAGTTAAAGTTGGTGATAAATAAATATATAAGAAAAGAAAACTATCACATGACACAAATAGAAAGAAGTAAGGGCAATCCAGATGACACAAGGAATTTATAGTGGTTCCCCACTAAACCGGGGTTCATCCACTCTTCTACCTCCCTGGTAGGAATCCACTACAGGTTTTTTACCAGGTGCCCTGCCACCACCGGTTTTTGTTCAGGTGCCCTGTCACCAGAAGATCTATTTTTCTAAGGGAGATCTAGCAACACTTTGAACTTTTGATTAGGTGCCCAAAAACCAATCCAAAGTATTTTGATCAGGTGACTTGTGAACCAAAAGGTTAACTTTTGAAGGTAGTTAAAACCCTGTACACAGTGAAAGAAAAATGAAAAAGATTTTTCTTCTGTCTCAAATCTCTAAGAAGACTAGTGGATTGTTGATGATTTCAAAGCTCCCCCTGAATCGTATGGATTTGATCTGGAGTGGAAGCTTTGCTTCAGGGTGTAGGCCTTCAAAGTGATGTTGCTCTTAAGTTAGATTTTAGGCTCATTTTGACTTGTTGTCTCTTGAAAGCCTAAAGCAGATGAAGAAGAACTCTTTGTATATGAGAGCTGTGTTGTGTTCTTCACTTTTCTATACAGTGTTCTATTTCGTTGACTGGTTACTGATTTTCTAATTCCTTGCAATCTTCTAAAAATCACATTATATATATATTGATTCTAGATTCAAAAATATTTGAATTTTAAATTCTTCCTTGAAATCCTCTGCATAATGTTTTGGAGTTGGAATGGCTAATTTAGTCTTGAATGCATTTATATAAATCACCCAGAAAATTTGGTAGGGTGATAACTCTGTGAAATCCATAATTAATGCTGCCAGGTAACGACTATATTCTTGAGAATATTGAGCATTAATTATTAGAGTATTACTATCTTAATATAATATAATTTGAAATTAAATTACTATAGTAGAACTGAGAAACCACAGAGAAGATTAGTCGAACAGAACCTGGAAGGAGTTAGTCGAGCTTAGAAAGGATTTCATCGACCTGAGCTCCACGTTCGTCGAACTGAGACAGTCCTTCGTCGAGCTGGACGTCTGATATGAGATCACAGTACTTCGATCTCAGCTAGACTTTTGTCGAGCTCAACTCAGTGAGGGAACTCTGTGTTCTTCGATCTGAGATCGACGATCATCGAGCTGAGTTCAGCTATCATCGAATGACTTTTCTGCATTCTTTTTAACTGCTTTTCCTCTGAAGTATTCTATCTCTAAAGCCTTCTTAAGGAGGGTGCTGACAATCTAAGTATGTGGTGCTGACGTTGACCCTGGAAATAACATATGACCCTAGACTATACATTTTTGGTCATCTAATCTATCCTAATAGTGAACTTAACCCAAATCACAAGTAGGGTTCCAATAATCTCACCATATTTGGGTGAGGTCACTATAAAAAGAAAATAAAGAAAATCACAAAGCATGATTAAAATATCTGACAGAATTATAGAACTTCAGCAGATATAAACAATTGTGCCTTGTGAAATTATATATAACAATAATATAGCTCAAAATGCATAAGTAGAAGATTATAAATCTTTCTTTGGAGCATCTGAAGAAGGTTTGGTGAAGATCATCTTCCTGGTTGGATTTTTAGCTTCTTGCTGAGTCAACTTCAAGTCTTGAGAACCAATGATCTTCAGGGAAGTAGCTCTAGACACAACTTACTCTGGATGGAGATGCATATATTCATCAACATTAAAAAGGTTCTTTTCTTGATACTTATCCAATTCCTTCTTTTTATAAAATGACATTGTTGAAAATTGAGAAGAATACATCCCTTTACCTTTGCCTTTATTAATCTGAGAGACAACTATTGTTAAAAATTTTCTCAGCGTGGTCAGCAAGGTAGCCCAAACGCCGACTTCGAAGAGAGCTTCGCTGCCTTCCTGATTCAGGTTCACTCCAGCCATCTGACTTGCCAAGCTCTCCTGCGATGCAAGCAGATTCTCCATCTCCTGCAAAGACGGCTGAGTAGCCCACCCTTGAACAGATGTTACAAAGGCCGCATATTCCTTCCGTAAGCCGCGGATAATGTGCCTTTTCATCTTTGCCTCAGAGATAGGCTCATCAAGATCCAGTGCTGACAGCTCAGCACACAAGCTCTTCATCTTTAAGAAGTACTTGGAGATGGAAAGGTCTCCCTGAGTTGCCCTAGCCAACTCATTCTCCAGGAACTGAAGCCGCGCCACATTCTTCCTATTGAACATCTCATCAATGGTTGTCCAAATATCAGCATCCGACTCACATCCAACGATGTGATCAAATAGTTCTGGAGACACGGCCCTCTTCAGAATGAACTCCGCCTTAGCATTTGTTCTTCTCTAGAGCCTAACCTGCTCAGCAGTACCGAACGCAGCCGTGACTTCCTGTCTGTCGTCACCACCGACGACTTCCCATAGCTCCTCGCCAAGAAGATAACTCTTCATGCATGACTTCCACTTCTAAAAGTTAGTCGGCATTAAGAGTTCAATGCCAACACCCCTTGCAAAACTCCCTTCCATTGAAACACCTGTTGGCAGCCTTTCAGAAGCTCCGAGAAACAACACAGGTTGAACACCACTTGATGAGGAATTTTATAGTTTTAAAAATTATATCCAAACTATAATCTCGAAATAGGCAAGTGTACCTATCGAAATATAGTATAAGAAATGTCGTATTAGACTGGGGGCCTTTTGAGTACACATACTCACGCAAATTAATATTATTTTATCGATTAATAACTGAAGTGAATTAAAATTACAACTAGAAAATAAACTAAAACGAAAATACCTGATCTAGACTTGCTTTATAATAAAATAAACATCATCATTAAGGTAAACTTCTAAATTACCTACTTCGACTGTGGAGGTTCATAAATTACGAAAACGCCTCTCTCGAGAATACGCTCTCGACTAAACTTAGGTTGATCGATTAAGACCTCTCGGCTAGTCGAAACCCCTAAGGGTGCTTTAGGAAGTGAACCCCTCTATTGGATTTCACTCCTATCCAGAAGAGTTATGTCATCCTCTCCCGTGGAGTGCAATCAACTCCTTTTATCTTTGAGTGATCTCCCCATATCTGCAACCTCTCGGTCATTTAGGATATGGATCTTAGAACGAAATCGGAAGTAATAAATCAAAGATAAATCGGAAGCGATAAAAAAAGAGTTGACAAAAAGAAGAAGATTAATTTATTTCAAAGCTTGACAAGATCAAGTGCTAATAGAATTAGATTCTCATTATCATAAAAGAAGGATACATGAAAAGAAAAGCAAAGACATTCTTAAAATTAAAAGGCTAGAATTAAAGACTACAATTATGAAATTGAAATTATAGGAAAGAAAATACATAAAACAGGAAAACTAGCTACAGAACTACTCCTAGATTGGCCTCCTGGCTCCTCTCCAAAGCTTCTGGCTCCATCTGGAATTTTTAGAAATTTTTATGGAAGGTCACGCCCTAGGTAACGCCCGTGACCTAGGGCGTGTCAGGCTTGGAACCGCCGTCTTGAAAGCCCGAGAACGTTGGAGGAGAAACTGCCAAAATATGTTAGATGGCAGTTCACGCCCCTAGGTCACTCCCGTGACCTAGGGCGTGTCACTTCTGTTTCTGGAAAACTGCGGGAAGCTGAAAACGGCGGAAGTAAATTATGTATCTGCGTGGCCTCGCGGCTTCGGCGGACTCCGTGGCTATTCGGCGGATTGCAGCTTAGTTCGGGCGATCTCAGCGGAATCGGCGACCTCGGCGACCTCGGCGGTCTCGGCGGACCCCGGTGCTATCCGCCCGGCTTGTGTTTTGGTGCTTTCTGTTTACAGCTGTTATACTAGCGAAATCATGTCTCGCTATGTATGCCTCGTGTTGTAAAGAAGTGAATGAACAAAAGATCTGCTTGTGCTTACATTGTTTGTTGGGATTAGCCTTGTTTCTTAGTTTTCCGCTAGTTCAACGTGAGAACTAGGTAGTGTCGAAGTTATTAATTTGGCGTTTGGGATACCTTGCTGACCACGCTGAGAAAATTTTTAACATAGTATCAGAGCCAGGTTCAGTTGCGTGAGCGGAAGTCAACCAGTGTTGTTACTCAGTGATTGAGTGGTGATAAGTTAATTTATATAGTTATTTTAGTTTAGTTTTTTTATAAATAAATAATATAATTTATTTGTTTTTATATTAATATATTTAAAAATATGTTTATTTTTGTATTTAAGGTCAATATGGGCTTCAAATATCATTTTCAAGTCCATGGCAAAGATCTGAAAACATTTGGAGGCAATTAACATTTTTGGCCACGGATAGCTCAAATTCAAATGGCCATAACTTTTAAACCAGGAAGAGTTACGGGACGTGCAACTAGTCAACGGAAAGAGGACGATGTCCTCTACAAATCTAGATAATTTCACAAGTACACGCCCCAAGAACACGGGCGTGACCAGGGTGTGAACACGGGCGTGTCTAGCTCAAGAACACAGTTTTCTCCAGAAATCTGTAGTATATTGTAGAGGACATCGTCCTCTTTCCGTTGGGGGATAGGTTTTGAGTTGAGATCTTCATCGGTACCCCGAGCTCGGCTCGGCCCCAGGTAGACCCGCTGCGCAGGCTCCCATCTAGCTGGCAGGTCCGAAGGCTCGCCTGTGGGGGATAGGTTTTGAGTTAATATCTTCATCGGCACCCCGAGCTCCGCTCGGCCCCAGGTAGACCCACTGCGCAGGCTCCCATCTAGCTGGCAGGTCCGAAGGCTCTCCTGTGGGGGATAGGTTTTGAGTTGGATCTTCACCGGCACCCCGAGCTCGGCTCGGCCCCAGGTAGACCCGCTGCGCAGGCTCCCATCTAGCTGGCAGGTCCGAAGGCTCGCCTGTGGGGGATAGGTTTTGAGTTGAGATCTTCATCGGCACCCCGAGCTCGGCTCGGCCCCAGGTAGACCCGCTGCGCAGGCTCCCATCTAGCTGGCAGGTCCGAAGGCTCTCCTGTGGGGGATAGGTTTTGAGTTGGGATCTTCATCGGCACCCCGAGCTCGGCTCGGCCCCAGGTAGACCCGCTGCGCAGGCTCCCATCTAGCTGGCAGGTCCGAAGGCTCGCCTGTGGTGGATAGGTTTTGAGTTGGGATCTTCATCGGCACCCGGAGCTCGGCTCGGCCCCAGGTAGACCCGCTGCGCAGGCTCCCATCTAGCTGGCAGGTCCGAAGGCTCGCCTGTGGGGGATAGGTTTTGAGTTGAGATCTTCATCGGCACCCCGAGCTCGGCTCGGCCCCAGGTAGGCCCGCTGGGCAGGCTCCCATCTAGCTGGCATGTCCGAAGGCTCGCCTGTGGGGGATAGGTTTTGAGTTGAGATCTTCATCGGCACCCCAAGCTCGGCTCGGCCCCAGGTAGACCCGCTGCGCAGGCTCCCATCTAGCTGGCAGGTCCGAAGGCTCGACTGTGGGGGATAGGTTTTGAGTTGAGATCTTCATCGGCACCCCGAGCTCGGCTCGGCCCCAGGTAGGCCCGCTGCGCAGGCCCCCATCTAGCTGGCAGGACCGAGGGCTCTCCTGTGGGGGATAGGGTTGGGTCAATCAATCTCCATCAACATCAAACTGACAAGGCAGAATTCATTTTGGCGGAATAGGGTGAAAAGTCCCCTTATGCGGCACTACACCTTAGTATCCCCACTTAGTCCTAAAGTACAAAAATAAACTAAGGAAAAAGTGGTGTGGAGTAGGGCAGGTGGCAGTACTCACAGCGGATGGCTGTTGAGGATCGTCTCGCCGGTAGCGAAAGGGCACTCGCAAGGCAAGGCATTGCGCCAAACTCGCGGACGTTAAGCGCGTCGAGAACCCATCTCGCGTGGGACATAAGACAGAAAAATACATATACAGAAGGGTTACGCGGCGAGACGAAATAGTAGTACTATCTCACATGCGAAAAGCAAACCAGAGATTAACTTCATAAAAATAAGAAATAAAACAGAAGACAGCAAAATTGAGCACTCACTCGTCACTTGACAGATGCCACAAAATATAGTTTAAAGTCTTTACATCAGGAGGAGGAGAGAGTGAGTCTAAATCTTGGAGGCGGCACATCAGTCCTCCTCGCCGGATGAAGAATCATCGCTCTCCTCGCTATAGAGCTCGGGGACCAAGTCGCGAGCGGTTACTATCTCATAGTCGTCCTTCACGACCCCCAGGTCTTTCATCATTTGCAGCACCAGCTCAGCCCCGCGGACGCCAGCGTCTCGGCATTGTTCCTCGACTTCTTCATAAGAATAATGTGGCGGGGGAGTCTGGAAGGGCTCGCGGCGAGACGACGACGCGGCAGCCGCCTGGAGGCGCGCATTCTCAGCCGTCAGCACCTGGACCTCCTCCTCCAAGGCCGCCACGCGCGAGCGAAGTTGTATCGCCATCTCGGCATCCTGCGGGATGACCTAGCAATTAGCCAAGAATCGTGGAAAAGGAAAGACCCAAGGGAAAAAGAGAGTTATGGCTTACCACAACGCCTTGGGACTTCGCGAGGAGTGACTCGGCATCTGACAGCCTTCTCGCTAGACCAGCAGATTTCTCCCATTCCGCCTCCAGATTTTCCTCGCTGGCCTTCCATTTTGAATTGATGTAAATAAGGCAGCGAGAGGACCGGTGCGAGAACTCCAAGGCCCGCATCTGGTGGTGGCAGGTTTTCAGCACAAGGTCCTTGGTGGACTCGCTTTCAGGCGAAGTGGCGTCAAGGCCACCATAGAGGTCGTATCCGATGGCGAAGGCGTGGCTGGAAGGGACCTCTTGCTCTTTCCATGACGGAAGGAGGGTAGAGATGGACACGCGGTTGGTGTCCCGCCCCCACAGCAGAACCGGGTCGCCGACGGCATCGTGAACCACGGGACCCAGGTTATAATTCATGTGAGAGGCGGGGGCGGGACGGCTAGAGGAGTCGCCCTCGCGAGAGGAGGTAGCGGCCACCAGATCAGGAGCGGCAGCTCGCAGGTTGGAAGCAGTAGCGGGCATGCTGGAAGCAGCAGCAGGTTGACCAGAAAGCACCGTCTCGCGGATAGGCGAGACGGCCTGGTGATTAGGCGAGGGAGGTGGCGGAGTTTCCCCTAAAGAGATAGGGCTCCCTTGAGGAGCCTTCCCCCTTTCCTTGGAGATAACTACAGCTTTCTTCATCTTCCTTTTTGGAGGGCTGGAGCGAGAGGGGACGGTGTCATCTCCGGGACGCTTCGGCAGGATAACCGACAGGGACTCTCTCGCCACCTCTGCCGCTGCATTGGCGAGATCAAGACCCTTGGCAGGGTGGATATTGCTCTTATAAGGAGGGGATGCTGGAACGATTCACTCACCTAAAAGCGAGCAGGGGTTAGGAAGAAGCGAGACGACAAATAGCGAGGAGAGAGGGACGAAAAAATAAGATAAAAATACCCTCGCCCGGGAGCACTGGGAGAAGCGAGTCGAGACCTCACCGCAAGAAGTTGACTTCGAAGTTCTTGCCAACTAAGTACTCGCACAGCAGCTTCTCTGGGCCACTGACTTGGGGGGTGGCGTAGAAGCTCTCTGGCGGAGAGACCGGCGCGAGAGGGATGCCACCGAAGTCAGCCCGGTCTCCCCGGATGAAGACGAATCGGGTGAGCCAGTGATGATTCTTGTTAGGCGTCTCGCACACCTTGAGCCCCTGCCGAGTGAAGTACGAAACGCCATCGGCGTTGGCGTGGTAGATGAAAAGCTTGCGGAACGCCGTCAAGCTAAACTCGATGCGTTCCCGACCATATAGCAGGCGAACGCCATCAACACCGAAATCGCATTATGATTGAACTGTGCCGGGACGACACCGAAGTACTTGAAGGTTTGCTTCACCTCAGGCCAGAGGGGTAGTCGCAACCCCGCCTCGAAGTGCGAGACGGGGAAGGCGAGTTCCCCAGGGTAGTATGTGTTGATGCACTCGCCGACCTTGGGGGGACGCGACTCAATCCCCTCCCCCAGATACTCGCGGGCAAACCTATCATGGTCTTCCCGAGGGAGCCTGCCGATCGGGAAGTCGTGGTCAGTAAACCTCTTCCCGCAGTGGCTGCGCCCCTCGCCCTCCTCCACTTTCTTCTTACCCATCTTCTTTGGCGAATTGATCCTAGGCGAGACGAAGGAGGAATTAGGCGAGAATGGGCCGGCGAGACGGAGAGGTCAGAGGGCCAAGACTTGGTTAACGGCGAAGGCGGAACGTGCGGTATCTAATCCCGGACTAGGCATATTTATAACTAATGCAGGGACAATGATTAAAAGGGCGGGAAAATAAGGGGGAGAGGAAGAGTCGACGCCTTTTTCTCTCTCCTATACCTCGAACGGCGCGACCCGTCACAATCAGGAAAAATTATAAATAAATATCTAGCATAAATTAAAAAGGAGGATTAAAAAGAGAAAAAAATTAAGCCTTGAAAATAAATATATGCAATCAGACATCATCCCGCAGGAGACCAAGCTCCCAGCATACTTTGGCGAGACTGCCATTATTACAAATCTTGCGAGAAGAAGAAAAAGATGGATAACGGGACGGACATTCTTCAGTATGGGCGCCACTCCCAGCGGCCGCCGCGAGCTCCCCCGCGAGGAGGTCTGCCCCGCGAGTGGAAGGAGCGGATGGTTTTAAGGCCACGACGTGCGACACGGAGCTGCATATCGGTCTCATTGATGATGGCCTCGGGGTCGGTGTCGTCTACATCCGGCTCGGCATTGGCTCCAGAAGATAGACGAGCGCACTCGCCCTCCAGCGACTCGATGCGCTTCTCCGCGGCCTGTTTGTCTAAAGTCAAGGAGTGAATGAGGCGCGCGTGCTTCCGGAAGAGCTCAGCCGTCTTCCGCTTCATTTCCACTGGATCTGAGGGATCGCCCAGATAGTCTTCAATCCCATCTGCAAGAGGAGGCGAGACGGAGAGTTTCTTTGGCTGCTCCTCAATAGGAGAGTTGGCTCGAGAATCTGCGCAAGGAGTGCAGGGGCAGGGTGGAAGAGGCACTCGCAGGAGAGAGTGAGAGTAGCGAAGGGGATTCACAAGGGCGAGGGAGGGTCCCTTACCAGGATGGCGAGAGGTATCGGCAGCCGGGGAGGGGTCGTCCCTCCTCTCGCTGGGAGTAGCTGGAGGAGTATATGAGGGTAGCGAATCAAGCTCCTCTCAACGGGCAGAAGAACCATCTCGCGGGCTCTTCGGGGACGGCGGAACCACAAGAGCCCCCTGAAAAAGCATTAGTAAACAAAGGAGCACCCGGTCACGGAAATAACAGTAGTAATCGCGAGTACCCACCTCTTTTTCCATAGAGGGCGCACGGGGAGTGGGTCCAGGTTTCAAAGATACACGAGATGAATCTAGTGCTGCAAGAGAAGGGCCCCCAGCCTTCGTCTTTTTCAAGCGAGACGACGGTGCGAGAGGACGAACCAGAGAAGAGGTAAAAGCAGCCACGTTGGCCTTGTGTTGCTCTCGCACCAGTGCGAGACATTCGCGAAAACTTTGACTGTGCGTCATTCTGAAAAACTCGAGAACAGGGAAGGAGAAGAATAGGCAGAGCGGGGCATCAGGAGTGCAGGGCAGGAGTCATATATTTATAGGCCCCGGTGGGGGCCTCAGAAGATTCCTCATAAATACGTTTTTTAATGCACCTTGAATAACGAGCCTCGGTTGAACATTCTTTTTGAGCTTAGAGTAATCTCAAAAAGAGCGGGGATTGTGTACAACCTCGGGCTCGCAAAGAGCCCTCAAGTGGCTTCAAAAGAGCGAGACAGGTAAAGGGTACTAGGCGGGCCCACTCGCAAGCGGCGAGATGATAGACTCTCCAGGGGGCATAATGCCCTATCCAGAGGCGAGAGGGCCTCCAGAAGCGAGAGGACCTCCAAAGGCGAGAGGCGCCGGCGAGACGGGCGGTGGGTCCTTCTCGCCGACAGGTGACTTTCCTCTCGCCAGGGGGAGAAAAGGCTTTCTTATTTTCCCTATCAAAGCAGGGGTTTTTTACTCTTCTACCCCGGGTATTTTTACCCTCTTACCCTTGGTGGACTGCGTATAGCTCCTCAGAACAGCGGAGTTTGGCTGTTGGCAGACCCAGCCAAGGGTACCTCGGTAATTTCAGGCCGGGGGGGGGGGGGGGGTTTGTTATTGGCAGTTCAGATTCTGAAATCTATAAATAAGCCCATAGGGGTTCTTCAGGAGAGACCTTTTTTCAGACTCTTAAGAGGATTCTTTGGCACGGTCTTCTGAGGAACTCCAAGCCCAGCTTTTGGCTTTGGAGGGGAAGCTCTCTGTGACCTTCCGGGTAAGCGGTGGGACCTCCCTGCTGCGGCTTTGGGCCAGTTTTCCAATCCTTCACGACCGGTCGGAGGTCGGAGCTTGGGACAAGTAGGAGTCGGCTACGCCCCTATTTTGCGAACATTTTGTCGGAGTCAAATTTTGGCTTCAACAAAGCCTTCATGTTTAATTTTGAATTACATTCCTAATTATATGCTAAGCCAAACATTTTAGTCCAAATAAGTCCTGTTCATTCATGCTCCTAGGTTTTCTTTTAGCTAGGTGAAAAAGTAAAGTAGATTTGTTAAGTCTTGGATTTCAATTTATATTTTTGTTCTTTGATTGATTTGGGTATAAAATGCCTCTTAGAATGTAGTAACAACTCAATACTCTATTTCATTGGTTGTCATGCTTTAACTTATCAAAAGAATTCTGTTAAAATCTTGGATGAATTATCTTTATTAGTAATGTTTATAAAAGTTGAAACCATGTTTAAACAAATTTTTAGGTTTACGTTTCACCTTCTCCCTACATAGAATTTTGCACATTACTTGTTTTAGCATAATTAGAATTTTGCTGATTAGTCACTTTTATGTTAGATAGTTTTAATATTTTTTACTTGAGAACAAGCAAAACTTAAGCTTGTGGGAGTTTGATAATACGTTTTGTAGTTTAAGATACTAGGGTAATTACATGTTTTTATTATGTAAATCATATCTTTTAAAGATTGATTTTGAATTCCTATTGTATATATTAATAACAGTAATGTTTGTTTTCTTTCTTTTAGAGGTTTGCAGTTTTTCAGCACAGAATTCGTCGATCTGCCCAATTTCGTCGAACTCTCGTCCACTTTTTGCGTTCGAGGTTTTCCTTCGTTCGCCGAACACCCGTCTATTTTCTGCGTTCGACATTTTCCTTCGTTCATCGATCTCATCTTCAGTTCAAAGTTTGTTGACCTCGCCTTCAGTTCAAATTTTGTCGATCTCGTAGTCCACTTTCTGTGTTCGACGTTTTCCTCCGTTCATCAACCCCGCCTTGAGCTCAAAGTTCGTTGACATCGCCATCAGTTCAAAGTTTATCGACCCCACCATCCACCTTCTGCATTGGACGTTTTCCTCCATTCATCAAACTCCCATCCACTTTCTACCTACAATGTTTTCCTCCATTCGTCAACCTCGCCTTCAGTTCAAAGTTTTCGAGCTCTCCCTCCTTCTCCTCTGATTTCGTCGAGCCCCCTCTCCTTCTTTCGTCGAGCTTTCCCAGCTGCCAGTGACAAGTCCGGTTTTTCGACAAAATCCTGTTACCACCATAAATGCACATCACCCGTACTGAGGAAATCATCATTATCCACCAGATTTCTTACAGAGGTCAACCCTCATGTATGATAGGAGATGTGGGTATTTCCTGCTCCTTGAAGAATCTATAAATAGAGCTGCACCCCTTGTGTTTGGAGAGAGAGAAATTTGGAGAGGAGAAGTGAGCGAGCACGCACTAAGGGTGCAAACTGAAGGATATCTGCCCGCTACTGGGAAGAGGGTGCTGGAGGCTGTGTGGCGGACTGCATAATGAGTCCTCCGCTGCTGAGCTGATCGAGCACGCGCTAAGGGTATGAGTTAAAGGATATCCGCCCGATGTTGGGAAGCAGCTGTTGGAGTGTGAGTGACGGACTGCGCAATGAGTCCTTGGCTGCTGAGCTGAGCGATCACGCGCTAAGGGAGCGAGCTGAAGGATATCCGCCCGCTGCTGGGAAGTGGGTGCTGGAGGCTGAGTTGTGGATTGTGAGAGGAATCCGCGAATCCGCCGCTGATAAACTGAGTCTGCCTATGCTGTTGAACGAGGAGGCTGGCTGTTGAAGCTGGAGATGGGGTTCATCAATGTAGTCGGACTGGAATGTTTGACTACACTTCGAGTCTGCCCAGATCGCGGTGAACGGGATATGTCCGCTGATCTTTGTGGGTAGCCGGAGAGCAGTAGCGCCCGCGCTCCTCAGGCTAACTGAAGAAGCAGGTTGCCCATAATGCTGGAGTCTGCCACTTTGTTGAATGGAAATTACCGTACCTGCTGGGCGGCCTGGGCTTGGCGACCTGGCAGGTCGCACATTATGGCGAGGTGGGAGGCCTAGAGGCAGGCTGCTTGATAGTGTGGCGGTCTGAGTGACCTGTAGAAGCGGGCTGAAGGAGTAACTCCTACAAAGTACGCAGCTTTTTGCTGGCCTGGGCGGATATGTATTTGAGTACGGCAAAGGGGAACCTGTTGAGACAAACTTGAGGCTTAGCTGACAAGGCACGCAGCCTGCAGGGGCGGACTGAAGAAGCAGTCTGCGGCCCCTGGCGACAAAAGGAACAATGCGCGGCCTAGGCGGTCATACCGCTGAGACCGCCAAGGCCTTGCGGCTTAAGCGGATAGAAAAACCTGTCCACCCATCCTAAGACGTCGCGACCTCCAGGAGGAACCCGGAGCAGGCTGCGATTAGCGAGCTGGCAGCCTTGTTAAGGATCGCCGATTTTGGGGTTAACATAATCCCCTCACTTTTTTAAGTTCCGACTCGAAAAAGTAGGAGAATCGCGAAAATCGTGATCCACCCTAAAGAAAGAGGAGGAGAGAAGGAGAGATAGAACCTGATGTCTCTCTTTAGGAGATTGCTAATGCCTGTCTTTTTCCTGTGAAGGAAAAGTTTGTGTTGGAAGGTATGGAAGGTACGTCTTGCGTGTACCTGAATTTATCTTTGCAAAAATAAAGGAGACGCTTCTTCAACTGAGTTCTCTGCAAAATTAAGATGAGAAGAAAGCATAGAAGAACAATAACTTGTAAGTACCAGAAGGGGTCTTCCAAGCACCTGTTGTCCTCTACAAAGAGAAGAGAAAGCAATATGCATGAAAGGAAAAACAAGTTGCAAGTATCTGAAGAGAACTTTCAAGTGTTTGCTGGTTTCTAAAAAAAGAAGTTAGAAGCAAATATGGGAGTAAAGAAAGCCATAAATGCCTGAAGGCAACTTGCAGGTATCTGCTGATCTCTACAAAGAAAAGATTTAGAAGCAGACATGATATATGAAAGTAGGTTGCAAGTACCTATGAAGAAACTTGCAAGCATCTGCTGATCTCTGCAAAATGAGAGTTAGAAGCAGACATGATATATGAAATTAGGTTGCAAGTACCTGTGAAGAAACTTGCAAGCATCTGCTGATCTCTGCTAAATGAGAGTTAAAAGCAGACATGATATATGAAGGAAGGTTGCAAGTACCTATGAAGAAACTTGCATGCATCTGCTGACCTATAAAAGAAGACATAGAAGCAGATATAATGTAAAGACTAAACCGCAAGTACCTGGGTGAGACTTGCAGGTGTCTGCTAATCACTGCAAAGAGATGAGTGAGCAGCAGGAATATTACAATGAACTAACCTGCAAGTACCTGGATGAGGCTTGCAGGTGCTAATTATTGATAAGATGGATATGATCATATAGCAGAGGAAATGTCTGACGAACTCTAATGATAATTGAATGAAGATCAAATCAGAATAGTGATCTTGCTAGATTAGAGACATCTTTAACATGAAGTCTAGATCAATAAGTCGAGTGTTGACTGTTGATATGATAGGGTGGATATGATCAGATTAGCAGAGAAGAAACTTGACGAATTCTGCCAATCTTAACTACATTCCAATAGCATGGCTTGATGATCAAGGAGAGTTAGATTCCTTTATAAATGTTTGATGTCATTAACACTAGATAAAAGTAATGAATCTTATAAAAGTAGAGAGCTTGTAAGTCATCATCTGATAGAGATTATGCAGGCAACACATATATGATGATCATAAGTAAAATGAATGTTTGCTAATCATTTTAGTAGGTCAGATTTAACTTGTTCACCAGTGAAAGAGGCAGTTGATAAAAAAGAGGTTTATACTCAGAGATGACCAAGCAAGACTTGATGCTGTCACAGGAGATCACCCGTGGGCCTTATGCATTGCTTGCCTGAGAAAGGTCATCACGAGTATAGTCCTACCAAGAGCGGGCTAGCCACACATCTTTTAAAAGGGCACAAAAGAGAAAAGCTCGGGAAATCCCGAGAAGGATCGCTAGATACACTGCTCCCATGCCTCGAGTTATAATATCACTAATCAATGAGAATAGTTGCACCAAGTGGCCTAAAGTATTGCTTTTCTGTGGAAAGATCAGTGGATTTGTGGTCCCCATGAAATCACGGATTGGGAGTTCCATAGAGTGTTCGGCCATCACAGTTGTGAGATGATTGAAGATATAAGGCTACGCATGATCGCCTTTGCTTGTCAAACAAAGATCATCGTAACTGTAATGTATCCTTAACGGAGCACAGCAGAGCTAACACATGGGCCTTCCTGACGCACACTTTGTGTCAGATACTGGCTAGGATCTGAATTCCCGTATTCCACTGCATGAAAGTTAGGTAGCTCCCACTACATATATGCGAACACACCCCGCAATATGTGGTCGTCGTGGTCTTATGCCGGAATTTAACCTTGAGGGGGCCTATAGCAAGACTCGGCGATTTCTTTGTGGTTCAGTGATCTCTTTGGAAAGAGAAAATAGAGGAAGAAGCATTACAAAAAGGGAACTTTGTCAGTGCGGGATCCTTGATGAAAACTTTATTGAAAAGCATGAAGGAACAGTTATAAGTGTTTCAAGATGAAAATGTTCAAAGAGTAAGAGTAGAGATAACACGTCATGGTTGTGAAAAAACTTTGAAGAACTATTAAGTCCTTTGCCGGCTTAGAATAGTCTTCCAAGCATGCCCTCATCATCAGCATCGAAGCATTCAATGGTATTGTTAACAACAAAGAGTGGGTATTCTTCGACTAGGCTCACTCCTCTTGAGCAACAAGGAATGCCTGCAACTTCTTTGCCCATTTGAGATTATTGGATCAGGGCGATCTTCTTTGGGGATCAGGTCATGAATTTTACCCTTCCGCAGCATCTTTTGAACTAGTTGGCGGAGTGCTCGGCAGTTCTTAGTTAGGTGGCCTAGCTCTTTCTGGAATTTAAAATATGGATCTGAGCCTTTAGATCTTTGATCAGCTGGTCAATAAGGCATTTTGTAGTTAGCCCTGTCTTTCATGACTTGGTTTACTTCTAGCATGTCCTCTTTGAGTTCACGCTCTTGCAATTCATCATCCTGTTGTTGATGAATTGTAGCTTTTTGTGAAGATGGGGCAGGTGGTAGTAGCAATTGATCTTGAGCACGATCACGACTCGAGAAGGAGTATCGATGGCGTTGAAATCTTCTTTCCATCCTTGAGTGAGTTGGGAAATCTTTCCGAGGAGATCTCGGAGGCTACTTGTAAGAAGGATATTTCTCTGATATAAGCCTGGAGACGAAGCCTGGGTTGCTCTTTTCGCCTAGGATGTATGAGTTGGCTAAGGCAATCAACTTTTGGTACGTTCTTAGTGCTCGGACATTGGCTTCAAACTTCAGTGGCCCTTCACGAAAACCTTGGATAAGAGCCACTCAGTACATTTCTTGACCCACAATCTCGATGTACAAGATTTCTCTCTAGAATCGATCAACGAACTGAGACCAAGTCTCGTTCTCACATTGCTTGTTCTCAAAGAGGGCTTTTGGACAGCCCTTTCTCTTAGTTGAAGTAGAGAATCTGAGCAAGAACTCCCTTCACAGATCAGCAAAGGAAGTGATGGATTGGGGGCGAAGGCCATAGAACCAATCCTTCACTTTTCCATCAAACGTCGTCACAAGGAGTTTGTACTTGGTAGCATCTGAAAGAGTCTTGAGATCTATGGCTGATTTGAAAGCTTGAAGGTGCTTCATTAGATCAGTCTCTCCAGTGTAGATTGGTAACCGGGGCTCTCTGAAATTAGATGGAGTAGGTTCATGACGAACATTCTCTGTAAATGGCGAAGGCTCTTCCTGCTCTCCTGCAGCATAAGGATAAAAAGGAGCAGAAGTTGCAACTACAAAAGAAGCGGGAGGATAAAAGGGAAAGGTTGCTGCAGGAGAAAAGGCAGGAGCTGATGGGTAAGGTTGACTTCCCTGAAAGTTGAGAAATCTTGCAGGACTTCCACGGGCTGCATCCCGGAAGAAGTTTTGACGAGCTGCAAACTCTTCATCTTGAGGTATCAAAGGGTCTGCAGGCACTTGCGGAAAGGTTGTTGTATAAGGAGGATAGACCGGTGGGTAAGCTGGAGGATAAGCCTGTTGATGCTCCAATGTTGGTGTTGGATTTACCGGAGCAGATGGAGCAATTGAAGCTGCTACAGGTTGTATGTCTAATCGCTGCGTGATTGCAGCAAGAATTTGGTTGATTACTTAAATTTGCTGAGCATTTTCACGGTGCGATTGCTTGTAGGCCTCCCAGAGAGGAACATCTCTGGGACTTGATTGAGCAAGGTTCTCGGCTGAATGATGATCTCACATAACTAACTGTCGATTTTCACCGTCTGTTTGGATTTGAAGGTCATGTGTTAACCATTGATGCGCGAAAATGACACCGCCTAGTAAATGAGTTGTTTGATCTCATAAGATTGGTGAAGAAGAGGGTTGTGGGGATGGAAATGAGGAGAAGATTAATCTTCAGAGTGCTCGAGAGTGGAGCAAATGCTTGTTCAAGGGTTGCGGGGATAGAGGAGAGAAGGGAGTTGACCCGAGTGTAGAGATGGTTGGGGTGGTTGATCAGGAGCTGTCGAGAAGACAGTTACTTTGACGGTCATGCTTGAAGGTTGATGTCGAGAGAGTTGAACTGAGAAGAAGAGAGGGGCCGCTAGCAGCGGCAATAGCAGACTTCGCCTGCCGCAGCTTAAATGCCTATCTTACGACGGGCTTTCTTTTGATTATTATTGAGTTATTACAGCTTGTATTACACCTTTATAAGAAATAAAATAAAGGGTACAATGGGGAAGCTGGTGGCTAAGGAAAGGAGGTGCCAGAGGGAGGCCGCGTGGACTGGGAACTGAGGCCGGCAGGCCGCGCAGTTACAAGAATAGGGGCGCAGACTGAGTGAAGGAGTCTGTAGGAGGTGAAGAATTGAGCTTGTTGTTGGTAGTCCTCGAGCGCGAGAGTAACAAGACTGTCGTCAAATGAGCGGCATGGGCATCTATTTATATGCCCGAAGAGGTAATGGCTTTCGGTGATGTTACCCCCAATGAGACGGTAACTTGTGCGAGTAGAGGATGGAGTCCGCCGAGTCTACAACAAGACTCATGGACTGGAACTACCTTCTTGAACTGGTTCTGCTGATGGCAGACTGGGAAGAGTCTGCACCTGGTATCCTTAGTGAGGCCACGCCAAGACTGTGTGAGTGGAGGGACCACGCCTGCTGATGGGAGGTGGGTGCTGGAGGCTGAGTGGCGGACTGCGCAAAAAGTCCACCGCTGCTGAGCTGAGCGAGCACGCGCTAAGTGTGCAAGCTGAAGGATATCTGCGCGCTGCTGGGAAGCGAGTGCTGGAGGTTGAGTGGCGAACTACGCAATGAGTTTGCCGTTACTGAGCTGAGCGATAACGCGCTAAGGTTGAGAGCTGAAGGATATCCACCCGCTGCTGGGAAGCGGGTGCTGGAGGCTGAGTGGAGGACTTCACAATGAGTTCGCCGCTGCTGAGCTGAGTGAGCACATGCTAAGGATGCGAGCTGAAGGATATCTGCCCGCTGCTGGGAAGAGGGTGCTGGAGGCTGAGAGGAGGACATCGAGAGGAATCCACGGAGTCTACCGCTGATAAACTGAGTCCGCCTCTAATGTTGAACGAGGCGGCTGGCTGCAGAAGTTGGAGCTGGGGTTCATCAATGTAGGTGGACTGGAAGGTTTGACTGCACTTCGAGTCCGCCTAGCCCGCGGTGAACGGGATATGTTCGCTGATCTTTACTGGTAGGCGGAGTGCTGGAGCGTCTGTGCACCTCAGGAAGACTGAAGAAGCAGGTTGCCCATACTGCTGGAGTCCGCCTCTTTGTTGAATGGAAATTTCCACACCTGCTGGGCGGCCTGGACTTGGTGACCTGGCAGGTCGCGCATTGTAGTGAGGTGGGCAGCCTTGAGGCAGGCTGCTTGATAGTGTGGCAGTTTGAGTGACCTGCAGAAGCGGGTTGAAGGAGTAACTCCTACAAAGTATATGTCTTGTGGCCGGCCTGGGAGGATAGGTTTCCGAGTCCGACAAAGGGTCACATGTTGGGACAAACTTGCGGCTTAGCTGACAAGGCGCACGGCCTGTAGGGGCAGACTAAAGAAGCATTCTGCGGCCCCTGTCGACCAAAGGAGCAATGCGCGGACTGGGCGGTCAGACCACTAAGACCGCCCAATCCGTTCGGCCTGAGCGGACAGGAAAACCTGTCCGCCCATCCTAAGACGTCGCAACCTCTAGGAGGAACCCGGAGCATGCCGCGACTAGCGAGCTGGCATCCTTCGGAAGAATCGCCGATTTCGGGGTTAACATAATCGCCGCACTTTTTTAAGTTTCGAAGGGAACTTGGAAAAAGTAGGATACCCGCGAAAATCGTGATCCACCCCAAAGAAAGAGGTGAGGACAAGGAGAGATAGGACTTGATGTCTCTCCTTAGGAGTTTGCTAATGCCTGTATTTTTCCTGCGAAGGAAAAGTTAGTGTAGGAATGTATGAAAGGTACGTCTTCTGTGTACCTAAATTTGTCTTTGCAAAAATGAAGGAGATACGTCTTCAACTGAGTTCTCTGTAAAATGAAGATGAGAAGAAAGCATAGAAGAACAAGAACTTGCAAGTATTCGAAGAGAACTTGCAATTGTTTGCTGGTTTCTACAAAAGAGAAGTCATAAGCAAATATGGGAGTAAAGAAAGCCGCAAATACCTGAAGGCATCTTGCAGGTATCTGCTGATCTATGCAAGAAAAGAGTTAGAAGCAGACATGATATATGAAAGTAGGTTGCAAGTACCTGTGAAGAAACTTGCAAGCATCTGCTGATCTCTGCAAAATGAGAGTTAGAAGCAGACATGATATATGAAAGAAGGTTTCAAGTACCTGGTGAAGAAACATGCAATCATCTGCTGACCTCTGAAAGAAGAGTTAGAAGCAGATATAATGTAAAGACTAAACCGCAAGTACATGGGTGAGACTTGCAGGTGCCTGCTAATCACTGCAAATAGAAGAGTGAGCAGCATACATATTACAATGAACTAAACTGAAAGTACCTAGATGAGGCTTGCAGGTGCTAACTGTTGATAAGATGGATATGATCATATAGCAGAGGAAATGTCTGATGATAATTGAATGAAGATCAAACCAGAATAGTGATCTTGCTAGATTAGAGACATCTTTAACATGAAGTCCAAATCAATAAGTCGAGTGCTGACTATTGATATGATAGGATGGATATGACTAGATTAGCAGAGAAGAAACTTGATGAATTCTGTCAATCTTAACTAGATTCTAATAGTATGGCTTGATGATTAAGGAGTGTTAGATTCATTAATCAATGTTTGATGCCATTAACACTTGATAAAAGTAATGAAGCTTATAAAAGTAGAGAGCTTGTAAGTCATCATCTGATAGAGATTCTGCAGGCAATGCATATAAGATGAGCATAAGTAAAATGAATGTTTGCTAATCCTTTTTGTAGGTTGGATTTAACCCGTTCACCTGTGAAAGAGGCAGTTGATAAAAAAAGGTCTATACTCGGAGATGACCAAGAAAGACTGGATGCTGCCACAGGAGATCACCTGTGGGCCTTATGCATCGCTTGCCTGAGAAAGGTCATCACGAGCATAGTCCTACCAAGAGCAGGCTAGCCACGCATCCTTTAGAGGGGCACAAAAGATTAAAGCACGGGAAATCCTGAGAAGGATCGCTAGATACACTGCTCTCATGCCTCGGGTTACAATATCACTGATCAATGAGAGCAGTTGTGCCAAGTGGCCAAAAGCATTGCTTGTCTGTGGAAAGATCAGTGGAGTTGTTGGCCCCGCGAAAGCACGGATTGAGAGTTCCATAGAGTGTTCGGCCATCACAGTTGTGAGAGGATCGAAGAGACAAGGATACGCTTGATCTCCATTTCTTGTCAAGCAAAGATCATCGTAACTTTAATGTATCCTTAACGGAGCACGGCAAAGCTAACACATGGGCCTTCCTGACACACACTTGGTATTAGATACTGGCTAGGATCCGAAGTCCCGTATTCCACCGCATGAAAGTTAGGTAGCTCCCACTACACATATGCGAACACTCCCCGCGATATATGGTCGTCTTGATCTTATGCCAGAACCTAACCTTGAGGGGGCCTATAGCAAGACTCGGCGATGTCTCGGTGGTTCAATGATCTCTTTGGCAAAGAGAAAATAGAGGAAGAAGCATTTCAAAAGGGAACTTTGTCAGTATGAGATCCTTGTTGAAAACTTTATTGAAAAGCATGAAGAAACACTTAGAAGTGTTTCGAGATGAAAATGTTCAAAGAGTAAGAGTAGAGATAACCCGTCATGGTTGTGAAAAAACTTTGAAGAATTGTGAAGTCCTTTGCCGGGTTAGAATAGTCTTCCAAGCACGCCCTCGTCATCGACATCGAAGCATTCAACAGTATTGTTAACAACAAGGAGAGGGTGTTTTTCGACTAGGCTCACTCCTCTTGAGCAACAAGGAATGTCTACAACTTCTTTGCCCTTTGAGGTTGTTGGATTAGGGCGATCATCTTTGGGAAGCAGGTCACGCATTTTACCCTACCGCAACATCTTTTGAACTAGTTGGCAGAGTGATCGGCAGTTCTCAGTTTGGTGGCCTGGCTCTTTATGGAATTCACAATATGGATCTGAGTCTTTAGATCTTTGATCAGCTGGTCGATAATGCCTTCTGTTGTTAGCCCTATCTTTCATGACTTGGCTTACTTCAAGTATAGACTCTTCGAGTTCACACTCCTGCAAGTCATCATCCTACTGTTGATGAACTGCAGCTGTTTGTGAAGATGGAGTTGGTGGTAGTAGAAATTGATCTTGAGCACGATCACGACTTGGGAAGGAGTATCGATGGCATTGAAATCTTCTTTCCCTCCTTGGGTGAGTTGGGAAGTCTTTCCAAGTTGATCTCGAAGGCTGCTTATGAGATGGATCTTTCTCTGATATAAGCCTGGAGACAAAGCCTGGGTTTCTATTTTTGCCTCGGATGTATGAGTTGGCTAAGGCAATAAACTCTTGGTACGTTCTTGGTGCTCGGAAATTGGCTTCGAACTTGAGCGGCACTTCACGAAGACCGTGGATAAGATCCACTCGGTACATTTCTTGACCAAAAATCTCGATGTCTAAGATTTCTCTCTGGAATTTATCAACGAACTGAGACCAAGTATCGTTCTCACGTTTCTTGATCTCAAAGAGGTCTTTGAAAGTAAGGGTTAGATCTGAAATACGCTAGAGGGGGGTGAATGGAGTATCCTGAAAAACTTAGAAAACTTTTGCTGTAAAAAAAACCTTAGTCCTAAAATAAAATAATTTATCACATGTACTAACTATCACAAGCATAGCAAACCTAAGCCACAAAGCCACAGCAAGAACAAAAGAAAAAGTGCAACCAGATATCACAAGAATTTTATAGTGGTTCCCCAACCTGGGTACATCCACTCTTCTACCACCCTGGTAGGAATCCACTAAGGTTTTTGATCAGGTGACTGACACTAATGAGCTTTTCATTAGGTGCTCAAAAATCAATCCTCAAGTCTTTTGATCAGGTGACTTACAAGCAGGAATAACTTTTGAAGTGAGTTAAGAACCCTTTATACAGCGGGGGATGAGAGAGTGATTATGTCTTCTCTTTCTCAAATACAACTGAGAAAACTTTAGTGGATCTTGATTTTAACAAAGCTCCCCCTGAGATATCGATTTGTTCAGGAAGGATGGAGCTTTGCTTCATGGTGAGTAGGCCTTCAGTGTTTCAGCCTTAACTAGCAGGTATCCAGGTGCTTCTTAATTGATATAGTAATTGTTATCCTTTGAAGAATCCTGGGATGAAGACAGAAGAAGACTCTTGCTTTAAGTGGTTGTTGTTCTTCTTCTTCAGCTTGCTATTCTTTCTTTGGTTAAGGGCTAGGGCTTTTTGTTCTCTGTTACTGTATGATTGCTGTTACTCTATTATGCTATGTGTATTCTCCTGAGAAGAAGGAAGAAAACCCTTATTGCTGTCTTGTGTGTGCTTACTGTGGAAGGAAGAAAAATAAAAATCCTTTTTATATTTCTGTGTAATCTTCCTTCCGAATTTTGAATTTCTTCCTTCATTCAATGCTGACGGACTGGAGAATATTTGTATTGATTGATTTCCCCAACTGTCCCATGGAAAAACGCAACCAATAATCCTGATGAAGACCGTAATCAATGCTTGCTTCTAACAGTAATATTCAGAGAATATTTAATCATTGATTACTCAGGAATTATTACAATAGAAAAGGGACAGAGGGAGGGAAATTTCCATGTCTAAAACTGCACAGAAATTGTCGAACAGATAACAGAATTCGTCGAGCTGAGTTTAGAGTTCGTCGAGCTGAGAAGTCATGTTCGTCGACCAGATAATAGTTATTCTTCGAGCTGAGATCCAAGATCGTCAACCTAAGAATAGATAACTGATTTCTCTAGACCCTTGCCAATTCTATGTATCCAGATCGTCGAACTGAGAGTATAACTTCGTCGACTTGAGTTCAAAATTCCATGTTTCTTGAACTTAAGAATGTTGAAGTAACGTGTTTAGAAATCTTCGACCTCAAAACTGGGTTCGTCTACTTGAGAACTTGTTTTGTCGAGCTGAGAGCATCTAAATGCTACTTGATAAATCTTGCCAAGACTGTGATCTAAGTTCGTCGAGCTGAGAAGGTGAGTTTGTCGATTGGAGTGTGATCTTGGACTTAGAATACTTAGATGCTTCTGGATTAAGATGTTGAAGTAGAATACTAAGAGATCATCGCCTTGAGAACTAAGTTCATCGAGTGGAGTTCAGAGAGAAATTTTGTACTTTAAATGTTGAAATATGGTGTCCATAAATCATCGACCTAAGTACCAAGTTCTTCGAGCCCAACTCAGAGAATTGTCTCTAATTTCATCGAGCTGAGCACGACTTTCGTTGACCTGAGTTCGACGAACATCGAACTCATTTTCTGAGTCTTTGAAATTTCTCTAAGTCTTGAGACTTTTGCAATGTGTTGATTATTGATCCATGTAGTGTTGACTCTTAGGACATGTCCTATACACTAGAACTCATACATGACCCTAGCTATACATGTTAGGTCAAACATCCTAGCTTAGTGAACCTATCCCAAATCCAACTAGGGATCCTGAGACATCTTTTCTTTCTGTTGATTTTTGGACAACCACATCCATGCTGTCATGACCTTATAGGGTGTGATCTTCTGGAGTATGTAGTACAGAGTGTCATTTGCTAGATTTGGTTTTGGGGTAGGAGGTGGAGGAGCTTTTCTCTTCTTAGTTACTTTCTTTTTCTAAGGCTCATCATATGAGTCCTCTTCATCATCATCCTCATCATCAGAATCTTGAGGAGTATCATATAAGGCATCAATGGCCTTTAGTACTGATTTATCAATGGTTTTTTCAGCCTGAATAGGAGATGGAGAAGGAGATGGAGGAGGAGAACTGCATGGAGCTGGATCTGGAACAGAAGGGATATACATAATAGTACCTTCAGCCACTGTATTATTTTCTTCTTCTATATCTGCCATGATCAGTGCATCAAAATAAGGCATTGGTGAATCATCCATTATGAAGGTAGGAGCAGAACTATCTTTTGGAGGGGATGAAATGATGATGGGACCAGCTCTGGGTGGAGATGGCAGGATAGGAGACTCTATAGCTGGAACCTCTGTTGTAACAAAACTAGCCTTTAGTTGCTTGGCAACCTTGGGGCTTATGGGAGAGGTGTATGGGATTATAGCCAAAGATGGCTTGATGTTGTACTCTGGAAGGTTATTAAAATAAGCTGTATCAAAACTGCTCAATAAATTTAAAAGATCAACTGTGGGAATTATAATAAAATCACCAGCAGTTGGTATTTCCTCTGGGACCTGCTCATCTATTTCCATATCAGATTAAATAAAATGAATTAAATCAAATAAATCTTGATCAGCATCTGCATCTTCTTCTACTGCTGCTTTTTTTTGCTATGTCTGCTGCTACATCTACTGCTACTATTGTTGCTGCTGCTGCTACTTCTGTTACTATTGTTGCTGTTACTTCTGCTGCTATTTCTACTGCTGCTTCTTCATTGAGTATCTCCCACTGCCTGGTTTCAGTGTACACTGGAGCTAGGCCCCTAACTGAAGAGGGAGGAGCAGAAAGAGCAGATATCTTATCAGCAAGGGAAGATATGGAGGTAGCGAGAGGTGAAATAACCTCTACTATAATTGTTTTGAGGAGGGGAGTAAGAAGTGCAATGAGAGATGGAATAATGGAGGGCTCCAATGGTAGAGAGGCAGAGGGTGTTTCAGTAGAAACAGAAGGAGGGATGGAAGATGCTGGTGGAGGAGGAGGTAGAGAATCTATCATTGGAACATCTGGGATAGAAGAAGTATGAGGAGGGGAAGTAAGAAGATTAAGGAATGGGAGGGAGGCGATATTAGAGGGGGGAATGGCAGCCAAATGGGGTGGGATTGGAGATGATGGTGGTGATGGAACTGGTGTATCATGTTGGGATGGTGGTGAGTTAGGAAAGTGAGTGGGGGATAGATGTATTGGGGATGAGGGAGGTGTAGGAGTGTGAATGGTGGTTTGAACTGTGGAGGGGAGTTGTTGTACCATATGAGGTTGAGGTGGGATGGCTGGATGTAATGTAGGTGGAGGAGGGAGATCTTCAGCAGGGTGGTAAGTGGCTGGAGCAGCCCTGGTACTCTCATAAGGCCTGGTGGAGGAGAAGGAAGCCTCGGAGGGCTTGGTGATGCTCCTCTCCCACCTGCCAAATAGGGCACAGGTGAGCCTCTTGGAGGCATTGATGAATATGGTTGGGGAGACCAGTGATTCAGCAGCCTTCTCCTGTAGGAAGATTCCCAGAATTCTTCCAAAACAGATCTCCTTTTTATTGTTTTTCTTCTTAATCAGCTCAAACAGAATCTGAGCCCAGTTCACCTTCTTCTTGTTTACCACATCACACATTACCAGGAATTGGTGCCTAGTTATGTAATCATGTGCATTGTGTTTGCCCAGCAACACTTTCCCCACAATGTCTGTTAGAAATTTGAACTCCGCAGACAGGTGTTTCTACAGCAATTTATTTGGGGTTTCTCCAGTATACCCCATCATACTCAGCATCACATCAAATTCCTCAGTATCAATTTCTAACTCTTCTTCAGTGTTAATTAATCCAAAAAATTCTGTTAGAATGGTGGGAATAAGTGGAACAGCATTACCAGAGATTGTGCCAGTCATAGAGTTCTCATATGTGGTGGAGGAGGTATAGACCCACTCTCTGATCTCAGTGCCAGATATCCTGATCCTGGTGGATAGCAGATTCTTCAACTGCTGTTATTCAAGGAGTTGCAGGATGTCCAGAAAGATAGGGTCTGAATGTTGGAAGGAATCAAAATCGACATCAAACCCAGTGTCAAATTTCATTGCTGCGAGGCTACCTACTGGAATCGCCATTAGTTCACCTGCAAGAGAAAAATGAAGATCATGTGCACGGGAACTGAAAGTGCGGGACGGAGGTCGAAGAAAACCTAGATATAAGGTTTTCCAGAATATGAATCGACAAACTACGTTCCCCGAAAAATAAATAAGTCTTCAATCTGAGATCGACGAAATAATTTGTAGTTAAATAATTCGTCGAGCTCAATCTGAAGATTTGAAGACATTTCATCGAGCTCCGTTCGACGAAAGTTTTCTGAAGTAGATTCGTCGATCTCCATTCGACGAAAACATCTTCACTAATAGAGAGTTCGTCGACCTCCGTTTGATGAATATCTCAAGAACTTTTCCCAGTTCGTCGAACTCCGTTCGACGAAGTTTGAAGAATTCATCGAGTGCAGACAGAAGTTAAATCAAAGCTTCTCCATTGATCATGCACAACTGATTTATAAAGAACAAGTGATTTCTTTCATCCAAGGGTTTGGTGAAAATATCTGCTCTTTGTAAATCAGTGTTTATATAGACAAGTTTGATTTTGTTTTTGTCCACACACTCTCTAATGAAATGATGTCTAATGTCTATATGCTTATTCCTACCGTGAGGGACTGGATTCTGCGCTATGGATATAGCAATTATGTTATCACATAGTAGAGTTGAATTATTTAAGTTAAAACTATAGTCCAGGAGTTGATTCTGAATTCACAACATCTTTGAACAGCAACTGTCAGCTGCTAGATATTCTGCTTCAGCTGTTGATGTAGACACAAATGATTGTTTCTTACACAACCAAGGCACTAGTCTCATACCTAGGAACTGACAAGCTCTTGAGGTACTTTTCCTGTCAACCCTGCATCCAGCAATGCCAGCATCTGAATATCCAGTTAAATCAAATTCTGACTCAGCAGGATACCAAAGGCCTAGGCTATGACAACTCTTTATGTAACACCCACATCTGTCGTATGACAAATAGTAGAAGGTCCAGCTGGAACCCGACACCATATACCACGGACAGTCGGAAGGGTTACGTATGAATAACCAAACTATCCAATTAAGAATACTCGTCCTAACACAGAGCATTCTAGCGGAAGTTTTTAAATAGTTGAAATAACCCAAACTTTAGATCAAATAATATGAATGTCCAACACCACTACAACTGGAATGAAAACAAATACACAGAAAGGTACACGACCTTATGGCCTTACAAAGGTTCACTTAATTAAATAATGTTTTCCATACAACGGCTCGCAGGTCGGCCACACATGATAAAATAAAGTACAACTATTCACTTCAGCCTTCTAGGGTCAGCACAGCAACATGGGCTCCAGCCCGCTATTTGGTACTCGGCACCGCAGCACCTTCAAGCAACATTCCACCACACGGTGGCAAACAAAGAAACGATTAGGTAAAAGTCGACCATATTATAATGTCCCCGTCCCTAACTCGGGACGGCGATGCTCCTTCCCTGCAATTCATTAGCCCATCTAAAATAATAATATAGTACAAATATGCTAGCCACAGGTGTAGGCTCGCACGATCAAACACCTCGTGCACTCAGGGCACATTATCGGTGAATCCTGACACTTTAGCGTCTTCACCACCACCCACGGGATGGCAAAAATTTGAGCATTTTAGCCTTTTTGACCACCGTCTAGGGCACTCGACTATGACAACGGAAAGTCCCCTTTTCGGATCTCTCGTACCGAACCACATAGCCCAGGTCCGACTCCACTTGCCTGTTGCTCACAACGCGTAGTACACCTTAAGACGTACGCATGAGCCAAGCTTCTCTTGGATCCTACCATTTCCAAACAATCACATAACCCAGTTGCGTTAAAGGCTAGTTCCCAGACCGCCAAGTTAGCAGAACAACGATTTCTCTCAGGTTTCCGGGTGCGCCTTGGAGTTAGTCCCCAAGGATCCCTGTTGCAATCTACCGCGTAGAAACCCGAAAACCCAAAGCACGGAATCTTATCCGGCAAATCATAACAAATGCAACATCACCGATCCAGACCAACATGTCCGGGTAGGCTTCACACACAATGCCTGTGCCCATACTTCAATTCCGGACCTTATAGGCAACACAAGGGGGACTATTCCTGTTAATCCCAAGTAACACCGCACACTCGCCGCACACTCACGGGAGCGGGTTTTCCTATGCAAAAGGAAGAGAGCTTCACATGCTCAAGAAGAGAATCATTACCCTTGTAGTACGCTTTTGCGCCATGGAAAAATTACACAGATTGAAGTCTTCGCAACGTTATTTCCTCCATGGATCCGCTCTCAGTTCTATAAACGGTGCTCCGACGCTCCGCCGGCGGCCGGAATCCTCCTCCTTCTTCCTCCTTGCTCTAACTCCTTGGAAAGAGAATGCTTAAGGGAGAAATGAGGAGTTAAACCACCATTCCCCGCCTTAACAGAGCAGGAACACACATGTGCCATCAGATCTTAATTAAAGAAAACGAACGGCTCAGATCTGTACAAAAATCCTCAAACCTGGGCCGAATATGGCCTCAGACATGGCCGTGTCCCAGGCCATGTGCCTCGATCCTTGCACGATCGTCGAACACAGAAAAACCACACGGGCAAGACACGCCCGTGTCTCAACCTGACACGCCAGTGTCGGGTCCTGGACACGCCCGTGACCAGAGGCGTGTCAAAAATAACCGTCACGCCAACCGTCATGACTCTAGGGAACACGGGTACAGACACGGGTAGGCACACGCCCGTGTCAAATGACACGCCCGTGTCAAATGACACGCCCGTGTCATTCAGCCGTGTTTCTTGCCGTATCGTTCTCGGGATGCAGACGACCAAAACACCACGCCAGACATGGACTTGGACATACCTGTGTCCTAGGTCGTGTACCCCTATACAGGCACCAAAATTACTTTTGGACGCGACCAGCTCGATAACGATTTTCGGGGCATTACAAATCTCCCACCTTAAGGAATTTCATCCCGAAATTAAGTAAAGGTATACAAAAATTAAATGTTACCTGAGTGGAATAACTCGGGGAATTCCTCAAACATAGTTTACTCTCGCTCCCAAGAAAGCTACCCATGTCCGCAGTTATCCCACCGAACCTTAACCATTTGGATTTCATTGTTGCAGATTAGTTTGACCTCAATGTCTTCTATACGTATAGATTTGACCATTGTCGTCAACTCGTAATCCACTGGCACTTGATCAACCGCAACTACCTGCGAAGGCTCTTGCACCATCTTACGCAACACCGATATGTGGAATACATCGTGTAGCCCACTCAACTCCACCGACAGCTTCAATTTAAACGCTGCCTCGCCAACACGCTCCAGGATTTCAAATGGTCCAAGGTATCTCGGACTCAGCTTCTTCAAGCATCGAACTTCATGTTCCTATGCTTGGCGTTCTATTACTTTGCTTGCCTCTCCTGAGTGATCTTCGACCTTTCATGAATTGTACGTACCATTGAAGTGGCGTCTTCCACTGCTTGACGTTTATACAACTTCGACTTGCCTGTTTCCAACCAAGACAACATCGTACGACACTTCCTGCCATACAAGGCCTTGAAAGATGTCATTCCAATACTCGCTTGAAAGCTGTTGTTATATGCAAACTCCACCATGTACAGGTGATCTTCCCGATGCTTTCCGAAATCTAGGACGCACATGCGAAGCATGTCCTCCATCGTCATGTTGACCCTCTCGGTCTGACCATCAGTCTGTGGGTGGAAAGCTGTGCTGAAACTAAGCTTAGTTCCCAACAAATTATGCACCAGCCTCCAGTCCTTCGATGTGAAGCATCCATCTTCGTCACTAACAATACTACGCGGAAAACCATGCAACCGTACGATATTATCCACATAAAGTTTCTCTAACTTTTCCACTGGATCTTCCTTCCTATTCAGGATGAAATGCGATACTTTTGTCAACCTATCTACGACCACATAGATGACGTCATTTCCCCTCTTCGAATTTGGTAGACCACACACAAAATCCATAGATATGTCGTCGAATTCCATTCGGGATAGGCAAGGACTTTAGGAAGCCTCCGGGGTTCTGGCACTCCGCTTTCACTTGGCACTGGCACTGGCCACATAAAGTGCTTACATCCTTCTTTAATCCTGGCCACCAGAAATAACTTCTTCATGTCTCTATACAACTTCGTGCTACCCGGGTGGATTGAGTACTTGGTATGATGAGCCTCATACATCAACTCCTCCCGAAGATTATCTGCACTAGGGACACATAGACGACCGTCCTTCCTTAGCAGTCCATCCTCGAACGCAAACTGGGAATTTGACCCATCCAATATTCATCCAAGATCTGCTTCATGCTGCTATCCTGAATCAAAGCCCGTCGCATTATATCAGCCAGGTCATACTGCACCTTTGTCCAACGCAATATCGCCCCGGAATTAGATTGCTTATCGACGCAGGAAATCTCTAATGCCTCCAAATCACGGACCAATCTCTCATCATGTAACGATAACCAACTGCCTGCGCAGGAGCCCTGCGACTCAACGCATCCGTCACCGTGTTTCCTTTCCCAAGTACATAATGTATCTTGAAGGTATAGTCCCCCAAGAACTCCATCCACCTCCGCTGTCTCATGTTCAGATCCTTCTGATCTAACAGGTACTTCAGGCTCTTATGGTCGGTGTATATATCGAACTTTACCCCGAACAGATAGTGCATCCACAACTTTAGAGCAAATATCACGGTCGTTAACCCTAAGTCATGGACCGGATAATTCATCTCGTGAACCTTCAACTGTCGTGAACCATAGGATATAATGCTCCCATGTTGTAGTAGAACATAGCCCAAACCACTGCCCGAAGCATCACTATAAATCTCAAACCCTTCGGTTCCACTCGTCGAACGCAAAATAGGCGTCGTGGTCAACCGCCTCTTCAATTCATCGAAAGCCTGCTCAAACTCCAGCGACCACACGAACTTTTGATCTTTCCTTGTCAATGTCGTGAGTGGTAACGCTATCCACGATAAGTTCTCTACAAAGCGCCTGTGGTAGGCAGCAAGCCCCAGAAAGCTCCGAACTTCCGCCACTAAAGACAATACAGGCCACTCCCATATCGCTGCTATCTTCGCCGGATCCACCGTTATCCCTTCTCCACTAACAACATGACCAAGGAACACTACTGAGGATAACCAGAACTCACACTTGGAGAACTTTGCATACAACTGATTCCTCCTCAAGGTCTCCAACACCATATGTAGTTGCTTGTAATGATCCTCCTCACACTGCGAGTATACCAAGATATCCTCGATAAATACTATCACGAAATGATCCAGGTATTCTCTGAAAGTCTTGTTCATCAAATCCATAAACACGGATGGCGCATTGGTCAACCCAAATGGCATGACCGTGAACTCGTAATGCCCAAACCGCATGCTGAACGCTATCTTAGGGATGTCGCTTTCCCTTACCCTCAATTGGTAGTAACTAAACTACAGATCTAACTTTGAATATACTGTTGATCCAACCAGTTGATCAAATAGATCGTCAATCCTAGGGATCAGATATTTATTCTTCTCCGTAAGCTTGTTCAAATCCCGATAGTCAATACAGAGTCGCAAGCTATCATCCTTATTCTTAACAAAAAGAACCGGTGCGCTCCAAGGCGACGAACTTGGACGCGCATACCCTTGCTCAAACAACTCCTGCAGTTGCACCTTCAACTCCGCCATCTCTCGCGGTGCTATCCGATATGGAGAGTGTGACACCAGTTTGGCACCCAGTACCAGCTCAATGGTAAAATCAATCTCCCGCTGAGGAGGGGCTCCTGGGAGATCATCTTGGAACACATCAGGATACTCGGACACAATTGGGATACTGTCCAGACATGGACTAGGCGTTGAAGCTTGCACTAAGGTGACAAACAACTCTGCACCAGACCGAACCGCCTTAATTACTTGAAGGGCCGACATCAAAACATTACCCGACCCCTTCATGCCCGCAAACATAGTCTCTCGTTCAGTATGCAGTCCTAACTTAACCTCCTTTCGATTGCAATCGATGTAAGCTCGCTGCTCCGAGAGCCAGTCCATACCAAAGATTATGTCGAACTCCACTAACGGCAGAACCAAAGCTCATAAATCAAACTCCTGGCCCCCAATTCGAATCTTTACCACACAGAACTTATTCGCTCGCATTGAGCACCCATTGGGCAACAACACATCCAACCTGTCTTTTGCCATCAAGGAAGGGCCCCGACGTGCGATATAAACCTTTCAGACAAGAAGGAATGCGATGCTCCCGTATAAAACAGGTCTCTTGTCGGACGATCGAAAATCAACACGAAGCCTAGCACCAAAAAACATAAGCTAACGTATAAAGAGGTAAAAACTACAAAAAGCTAAACTGCTATAATTTAACTCATACCTGTCACCACGTCAGCTTGTTTCATGGCCCCTGCATGTTAAATTTTCTCAACGTGGTCAACAAGATAGCCCAAACGCCAAATTAATATCTTCGGAACGACCCAGTTCTCACATTGAACCAGCGGAAAACCAAGGAACCAGGGTTAATCCCAACAAACAATGGAAGCACAAGCGGGTCTTTTATACATTCACTTCTTTACAACACGAGGCATACATAGTGCGACATGATTTCGCTAGTATAACAGCTGTAAACATAAAGCACCAAAAAATCCAAGTCGGGCGGACAGCATCGGAGTCCGCCGAGACCGCGAGGTCGCCGAGGTCGCCGAGTCTGCTGAGATCGCCCACACTTAGCTGCAATCCTCCGAATAGCCACGGAGCCCGCCGAAGCCGTGAGGCCGTGCGGACACACCGTTATTCATCTCCTGCTGAGTCTGAACTGAGGAACACCCCCTACCCGCCTGAAGCCGGCGGACAGGTTATTGAAGCTGGCAATGATGAAACAAAACTGACAAGCCGCAGAGCGACCTCCTGCTGAGTCCGCAGAGACCGCACACTTCCAAGCACTTGACCAAATTCACAGCCAAACTCCTGGCTCCTCTAAGCAAACCGCGCGACCTGCACGCAACAAACGTCAGCACTGAAACAATCCGCACGGACAGACAACTGAGACCGCAGCTCCTTGCCCAACCCAACTTACAGTTCACTCAAGTTTTTCAGGTTACTGTAGACCTGCCAGGGGGGTCCTATTTATTGGCGAGGTGAGGAGTGTGGTCACTGCCCTAGAGATAGAAACACCGCCCCATCCCGCGCGATAGCAAAACACCGTCCGCCGAGTCTGCAAGGACTTAGCCGGATACCAAGGAAAACCGCCAGGAGCAAGGAAAACATTGGAGAACCCTCTCCAGTCCGCCCAAGCTATGTGGACAAGGCATCAACACGCAAAGCTTCCGACCACTGCAGGACAGCAACCCCCTTCAATGGTTGTCCGCACCAACCCGAGGTAGTCCGCAAGACTCACACCTCAATCCGCCACAAGTCCACGACCAAAGGCAGATAGCAACAGTTCGCCCGGTAACAGCGGACTTGGCGGATACCGTGGACACCATGGCCTTGGCAAAGAGTGTGACCAAGTCCAAAAACATCAAAGGACAATGCGAGCATGGCAGACACAAACACCCTTCTGCCAAACACCCTAGCACAGACCACCAACAGTCTGCGAGCTCCTCGCACTCCTGTCCAACGCAGCAGCCAACCCCGGACTCCAAAAACAGTCCGCCATGACCTCCACAGCAAAGCACCTGCTGTACTACCAGAGCTCGACAGGCCTCAGCCAAGCTCTAAGCTCAGTCCGCAACAGCCTACACCGCGGACACATCAGTCCGTAAGCTTCCCGCGGATACGAGACAAACCGCTTATCAGCACAAGCTTGCACCACGGCCACTGAGCAATACACCAGTCTGCAAGCCTCTTTATGCAAACAATCAGCTCAGAAGACAGCCGGCTTCCACCAGACTTTCCACCAGGCCGCACATCACAGTACGCCTAGTCCGCCCAGGCCGCCCGGCCTGTCCTGTTAACCACTTCGACTTCACAAATTCAACACTCCCCCTTGAAGTGAGAAGTGGTGACCAAGCCCAGCAAGTTGCGCAAGCGTTTAAAGGGCCCCTTCGATAGTGGCTTTGTGAAGATATCAGCAAGATTATCTTCACTCCGAACATGCCCGACCAGCAGAGATCCTTCCACACCTTCTCCCTGATGAAAGGTGATCTATCTCTATATGCTTGGTCCTGGCGTGACACACTGGATTATTAACCAGTTTGAGAGCACTCTCATTGTCACCCAGTAGTAAAAGTAGCCCTTGCCTTCTTCCATGAACATCCTCTATAGCCTCCTCAACCAAACGGCTTCCCAAGCAAGCCAGGCCGAAGCCTTATAACTCCGCCTCCGTGGTTGAAACTGACACCGAGTCCTTCTTCTTGCTACACCACGAGATCCTAGCTGAACCGAAAGTGAACACATAAACCTGAAGTAGAACCTCCGATCATTCGAATCACCGCAATAGTCAGCATCCGTGTACTCGAAGCAATGCAAACTCTGAGTCCCTTCCATATAGGGAGTCCCATGCAGAGAGTCACCTTGACATACTTCAGAATTCCCCTTTCCCGCACTAGATGATATTGCCTTGGTTCCAGCCATATACCGACTTACTCAGCCAACAACATAAGCAATGTCTGGCCCTTGTAATCATCAGGTAAATCATGCTCCAACAAATCCTGAACACAAGGGATCATGAAGAACACTTCCCTCATCTCGTCGAGCTTTTTCCCAGGTTCTAGTGGATTAGAGCACTTCTTCCCTTCTCCCCATGCCGAACCGCTTTCACAATGCATATCAGCATACCATTTCTGGCTAATGAGAATCCCACACTCCTTCCTCCGCCACTTCCAGACCGGAGAAAGTGATGCACTCTCCCAAGTCCTTTCATTTCGAAGCTTATAGCCAGCTCAGCCCTTGCCTTGCTACTTACCCCCTGAATTCACTGTGATGATCATGTCATCCACATACATCAGGACCAAGACTCGTACTCTCCCTTCTTCTTGATGAACAAGCTTGAACGATTTAGAAGCAAGGTATCCACATGAATTGCAAGTAACTCTTGCATCTTTCCCATAACACGCTCTAAGGGCTTGCTCAACCCATAGAGAGCCTTCCTGATTTTGCAGACATAGTCCAGTATGCTTTTCCGACAAATCCAAGCGGCTGATCCATGAAGATGTCCTTGTCAATCTCTCAGTAAAGAAAGGCATTCTTCACATCGAGTCCACAACCCTCAGCCCTTGCTAGCATCCAAGGGGATCACCACTCTTACTGAGGTCATCTTCGCAACTGGACTGAATGTCTCCTCATAGTCTTCTCCATACTGTTGTAAGAATCCTCTAGTCGACCAGGCGAGCCTTGAACCGATCATGCCTCCCATCAGCCTTCTTTCTTCAACTTATACACCCACTTGCAAGTAACCGAGTAATGCCATCAGCCTTGGGCACAAGGTCCCAGGTTTCCATTCTTCTTCAGAGCATCATCACATCTCCTTCCTTCATGGAACCTTTCCGCACATCCTTCACC
>CM077157.1:121854302-121915256 GCA_039583875.1 Platanthera guangdongensis
TCTGTTGATTAGAGAAAAGAAAGACATCTCACCATCACCTCACTCACCACCTATATAAAAGGTTAATTAACTCCCTTCAATAGTT
Organism: Platanthera guangdongensis; assembly: GCA_039583875.1. Classification (NCBI taxonomy): domain Eukaryota; kingdom Viridiplantae; phylum Streptophyta; class Magnoliopsida; order Asparagales; family Orchidaceae; genus Platanthera; species Platanthera guangdongensis. The sequence continues at coordinate 121,854,388 of CM077157.1, forward strand.
TATTCTTGGTTTTTTGGGCACCTAATCAAAATCTGAAAGGGTTGTGAGATTACCCTGGTAAATAAATCTTGTGGTGGAAGTCACCTGATCATAAACATGCTAGTTGATTTCTATCAGGCTGGTAGAAGAGTGGATGTACCCAGTTTGGGAAAATACTATAAATTTCTTGTGTTGTTTGGTTCTTATTTCTCTCTGTTCTTGCTTTGATGTGATAAATTAGTTTGCTGTGATAGATTAGTTTGTGTGGTAGATTACTTAGACTGTTTCCCTTTTTCTATTACTACTATAGTATCACCTATTTTATTACTCTGATATATGTTTAAAAATATACAGAAATTTTAATTACTCTATTCCCCCACCCCCCCCCCCCCCCCCCCACGCTAGAGTTAATCAGATCTACCCATATCTTTCAATTGGTATCAGAGCACTATTCCTTTAGTTGTACAAGCTAATACTTGAACCAAAATATCCTAATTAGATATGATTTTCTTTTTCGTAGTTTTTCTAATTATTTCATAGCATGGCACAAAACAACGATTATGCAAGCACCAGACCTCAAGTTTGCAACTTGAATAAGTTTGCCATCTGGAAGTCAAGAATTAGGATTTACATGAATTCTATTAATGAAGACATATATAATGCTATTTTGACAGGTCCCCCTCAACCTATAGCTGCTACTACATGTACCAGCATATATGTTGTTCCACTAGAAGATTGAAAACCTAGATGACATATTCCAGAAGGTGGCTGAGTGCACATATGCCAGAGCTATCTGGGACTCTCTCAACCAGATGGTTGCTGCTTCTGCAGATGAGAGAAAGGATAGGAGATCTAACCTCATTTCCCAGTATGAAAACTTCAAGAAAGAAGAGTCTGAGTCTGTGAGTGATATGTATAACAGACTAAGCTCAATCATCAATGAGTTAAAGACTCTGGACGAGGACATCACTCTTACTGAAGTGAATGAAAAAATCCTCATGTGCTTCCCTAGCTCATGGGATTCCAGAATAAGGCTAATCAAGCAGGCCAGAAGCTTAAATGAGATTTCCACTGAATCTCTACTTGGAAAGCTTAAATCATGTGAGTAACTGATAAAGACAAGAGAATCTGCAGAGCAGAAGACTCCTCCAGAAACAAGAAAGGAGAAAAGTATAGCTTTCAAAGCTTCAGAAGAATCAGTAGCTCCAACAGCAAGTGAAGAACTTCCGAGTCTCTTAGCCAAGAGATTCTACAAGATGGCAAAGAAGGACTTCAGAAGAAAGTCATCTAGGCAAGATCATAAACTGAGGTATGACAAGACACCCACTAAAGAGGTTGTTTGTTTTGGTTACAGGAAACCAGGAAACTTCAAATCAGAGTGTCCAAAAAACAAAAAGAAGGAGAGAAGAAGAGAAAAAGACTCCAGAAAACAGCACTACAACAAGCCCTCTTCCAACAAGCATAAAATAAAGGAGAAAGGCTTTGTGGATGAAAATTGGAGTGACACTGAAGATGAATCTTCATCCTCTAGCTCCAGTGTAGAAGAAGAGGAGGCAAAGGCAAGGGAAGTTAGCCTTATGGCTATCAATGCCTCCTTCAGCCCATCTGAAGCTGAGCAGTCAGATAAAGAAGAATCATCAGAATCTGAGGAAGATCAGGTACTATCCTCTTTTGATTATAATTCAGATAATTTTAAAAATGAATTAAAATCTTTATGTATTGATTTAATAAATTCTGAAAAAGAGATTAAAACATTTAGAGAAAAACTTACAGAACAAGATCACTTTATTTCAGAAAACAATAAGTTAAAAGATGAATTAACTTTAGCCAAAGAACAAATCATATCATTAAAAACTGAATTGGATGAGGCAAGGCAACTTGAAGAATCTCTAAATGGGAGAAGTATCAAGTTGATGGACATCACAAGCATAGTGAATGACAGACTAAATGACAAGCTGGGCTTGGGTGCTTCATCAAGTAAACCCCCACTGATTTAGAAGAATATCTTAATAACACCAATAAAATTTGTTTCAGAAAAAGGTTAAGAAAAGATAGATAATAATAATGTCAAACAAACAGAACTAAAACCAAAGAGTAAGAAAAAGAAAAATAATAAGAAAAATCCTAATCATAATAATGTTCAACAGATTTCGTCGAACTCAGATCGATGAAATGTCTATAGTTCGTCAAACTCAAGTCGACGAACTCCGAACACAAATTTCCATTATAATTATTCGTTGAACTACGATCGACGAAATCAATATGGTTCATCGACCCGAGATCGACGATATTGGGGCCCAGAGAATGAATACTTTCATTCTCAGAGTGGATTTCGATGAACTCATCCCCATTCGTCGAACTCAGATTGACGAACTTACCAAAATTCGTCGAACCCAGTTCATTTTAATAGAAACTTTAATTCTTTCAGAACTTACAATCAACCAAGATCTTCCATTTAACAATTTAATCAATGGATAATTCCACCAAGAGGATATCATCCCCTAGGTTATAAATTTCAACCTGAATACTCTAACATTTTCAATTTTAATTATGTAAAGAAAGAAGGACCCAAGGTAACCTGGGTTAAGAATAGTTAAGCTGTTTTATTGCAGGTGATAGAATATCCCACCACAGAGCAACAATGGTATCTGGATAGTGGCTGTTCAAAACATATGACTGGAAATAAGGATAACCCAATCAAATACAAATCAAAGCTATGACCCAATGTAATATTTGGTGATTGTAATTGTGGCCAGACTAAAGGATATGGAAAGCTCAAAATTCGAGCAGTCACCTTTAATAATGTTGCTTACGTAAGTGGACTGAAGCACAACCTTATATCCATAAGTCAGTAATGTTATGAAAGGCTTCAAGTACCATTTAATAAAACTTCATGTATTATTACTTAAGTAGATAACCTAGTAGTGTTAACAGGAACTAGAGCAGGAAACAATTATGTAGTTAATTTTAAGTCTGTCAAATATAAAATTTGCCTGTTTAATCAAACAAGCAATAATAATGACCTTTGGCATAGGAGATTAAGACATCTTAATCTGAAAAATATTACTAAACTCTCTAGGGACAACCTTGTTTGAGGATTGCCTTCTTGTCCCTACAAGAAGGAAAACCTTTGCAGGGCTTGTCAGTTAGGCAAGCAAATTAAAAATAGTTTTAAATCTGTAAATAAAAGTTACTCACCTAGAATATTGTACTTGCTACATATGAACCTTTTTGGCCCTATTGCTGTACAAAGCCTAGGAGGGAAATCTTATACTTTAGTGATTGTAGATGACTTCTCAAGATTCACTCGGGTATTTTTTCTGAGATCTAAGTCGGATAACTTCAAGGTTCTTACAGAATGTCTCAAGAACATACAAATTGAGTACTCTACTTCAGCTGTATTGATCAGAAGTGATCATGTTAATGAGTTTGAGTCTCTTCTTATGCAAGAGTTCTGTGAGAAGGAAGGTATCATGCACTGCTTCTCAGCTCCTAGAACTCCTCAACAAAATGGGGTTGCTGAAAGGAAAAATAGAACCCTATTTGAATCTGCAGGCACATTACTTGCAGATGCTCACTTTCCCCTATCCTTTTGGGCAGAGGCTATGAGCACAGGAAATTATGTACTGAACAGAAGTATAATACACAAGCTCAAGAATAAGACTCCTTATAAGCTACTTAATGGAAAGAAATCTAAAGTAGATTACTTTTAAAATTTTTGGTTGCATTTGTTATATTCAAAACAATAATAAGAAACACATTAGAAAGTTTGATATCAAGGCTGAAATGAGAATTTTTCTTGGATATTCCCAAGTAAGCAAGGCTTATAGGGTATATAAAAAATGAACTATGAAATTGGAAGAATCTATTCATATTTCATTTGATGAAACTAACATGTTTTATAAGGAGAAAGAAGTTTCTACCAATGACATATTACAGGTACCTCACTTGTGTGAGAGATTGGATGATCTAAACCTCACCCAAGAGGCTCCATCACATCCTTCTCCACAAATTGTTGAAGACAGTGAAATTGAAGATAATGAAATTAGTGAAGAGCCAATAACAGCTATAATTCCAAAAGAGGATTTTATTTACCAAGCTGTTGCTCAACCAACTCCTCCTACTGAATTTGTCACACTTAGAGATCACCCTGTATCTCAAGTGATTGGAGACATTTCTGTTGTTGTACAGACAAGAAATCAACTCCACCAGGACAAGATGCATGCCTGCTTTATATCTCAAACTGAGCCCCAATCCATTAAAGATGCTGAGCAAGATCCACACTAGATTATTGCAATACAAGAGGAGCTCAACTAATTTGAGAGATGTAGAGTTTGAGATTTAGTTCCAAGACCCAAAGACCACCCATTCATTGGAACTAAATGAGTATTTAGAAACAAGCTAGATTCTCAAGGTCTTATCATAAGGAACAAGGCCAGACTAGTTGCTCAAGGATACAGATAAGAGGAAGGCATAGACTATGGACAGACATTTTCCCCAGTTGCAAGGATTGAAGCTATCAGAATTTTCCTTCCTTATGCAGCATACAAGAAGTTCATTGTATACCAGATGGATGTCAAGGGTGCATTCCTTAATGGTGAACTTAAAGAAGAGGTCTATGTAGAACAACTACCAGGTTTTATTTCTCCTACTCATCCCTCCTATGTTTTCAAATTGCATAAGGCTCTCCATGGTCTAAAGAAAGTTCCAGGAGGTTTGTATGAAACCTTAGCTAGCTTTCTCTTAGAACATAAATTTTCTAGAGGCATAGTAGATAGAACTTTATTTATAAAGCATCATCATGATAAAATATTGTTAGTACAAATATATGTAGATGACATCATATTTGGTTCTATAGATTACAAACTGTGCAAAAGGTTCTCCAACCTTATGCATTCAAAGTTTGAAATGAGTAGCATGGGTGAGCTCTCCTACTTCCTTGGTCTCCAAGTGAAGCAGTCACCTAATAGCATCTTCTTATCCCAATCTAAATATTATAAGGAGCTAATTAAAAGGTTTGGGATGACTGATGCTTCACCAAAGAAAATACCTATGGCTACCAATGCTGTAATTGATTCTGATGAACACAGGAAACCTGTAGATCAGAAATTACATAGGGCCATTGTTGTGTCCCTGTTATATCTTGCAGCAAGTAGACCAGACATTATGTTTGATACATGTCTTTGTGCTAGGTTCCAGGTGAACCCTAAAGAATCTCACCTTATTTTCTTAAAAAGATTTTGAGATATATAAAGTATTTCCCTAATTTAGGACTCTGGTATCCAACTGAGTCACAATTTGATTTGGCTGAATACTCTGATGCTGACTTTGCTATATATAGAGTATATAAAATGAGCACATTAGGGATATGTCAGTTCCTTGGTGATATGCTAGTGTCCTGGTTTTATAAGAAGCAAACATTTATGTCCACCTCAACAGCAGAAGCTGAATATATAGCAGCTGACATTTATTATTCACAGATGCTGTGGATTCAAAACCAACTCCTACATTATGATGTCAACTTAAATAATTCAACTCTAATGTGTGATAACACAAGTGCAATTTCTATTGCATAGAATCCAATGCATCGTAGTAGGACTAAGCATATAAATGTAAGACATCATTTTATTAGAGAGTGTGTAGACAAAAATAAAATTAATCTCACCTTTGTCTCTACTGGTTTGCAAAAAGCAAATATCTTCACCAAATTCTTGGATGAGTAGAAACATCTGTTCTTTATGAATTATCTAGGTATGATCAACGGAGATGCATTAATTTAATTTTCTGTCTGTGGTCAAAGAATTTGCCACAATTCGTCGAACGGAGATCGACAAACTGAGAAAAGTTCTTGAGAAATTCATCAACCTGAGATCGACGAACTATCTGTGTGTGAAGTCTTATTCGTCGAATGGAGTTCGACGATATAACTTCAGAAAACTTTTCGCCGATCTGAGATCGACGAAAACTTTTCCCTTCTTCTGACTGAGATCGACAAACTCTTTTGTCAATAAAATATTGTGTCGAACCCAGATTGAAGAATTTTTATTTTTCGTCGAACGGAGTCTGTCACTTCATATTCTTAAAACCATATATCTAGGTTTTCTTCGAGCTCCATCCCGCGCTTTCTGTTCCCCTTTGCACTTGATCTCTCTGTTTTCTTTTACAGGCGAACAAATGGCGATTCCGGCAAACTCCCTTTCAGCAATGGTGTTCGACACCGGTTTTGATGTTGATTTTGACTCCTTCTCTCACACTGATCAAATATTCATCGACATCTTACAATTTTGTGAGGAACAGAGACTAAAGAAGTTCATGACAACCCGGATCAAAATATCAGCAAATGAAGTCAGGGAATGGGTTTTCACTGCAACATCTCCTGACGCAGATACCATAATAGGCACCATCAGCGACATACAGGTCATTCTAACTCCTGTAGTTCTTACTGAAATTTTTGATTTATCTACTGGAGAAGATGCTAGAAATAGATACTGATGAATATGAGAATATGCTGAGCACTATGGGGCATTCAGGAGGAAACCAAATAATTTATTGAAAAAGAACTTGTCTGTTCAATACAAGTTTTTTGCAGACATAGTTGGCAAGGTGTTGCTGGGAAAGTATACAGCCCACGATTATATCACCAGGTGCCAATTCCAAGTGATTTGCTCTCTGGTTAAGAAGCAATCTGTTAACTGAGGACAGATCTTAATTGTGTTTATAAAGAAGAAAAATACAAAGAAAGAAGGTGTTTTGCGAGGATTCTGGGAATCTTCCTTCAAGAGAAGGAACCTGAACTACTTGTCTCCCCGACAGTGTCCATTAATTCCTCAAAGAGGCTTACATCTTCTCTTTTCGGCAGATGGGAGAGGACAATATCAAAGCCATCCAAGGATTCCTCGTCTTCCAAAACTTTTGAGGGCACTATGGTAGTGACAACCACTTTTCCACCTCAAGAAGATACCCTTCCCTCCATCAGGATTCCTTCACCTCCTCCACAACAACAACCATCCTCTTCTCCAGCTCATACTCCACCAATTCAATCTCCACAACATCTACCGACACCAGTTCCAACACCAGTTCCATCTCCAGAACATACTACACCACCTCCTCATTCTCCACCTCACATTAATATATCTGAAATACCATCTACCTCACAACCATCTTTCAATCTACTGTCTCCTCAACCATCTCCACATAACTCTCCAATTCAGGAACCCATCTCCTTACCCACAACAACAGTTCCCCCTTCTACCACTGAAATTCCTTCAATTGATATCTCTCCAATATCAAAGCCATCCACTGACTTTCCATCCATTACCCCTTCCGCATTCCGAGAATACACACACATAGATTTCTCACTTGCATTCTCTGTGTGTTCAAATTATGGACATCACACTCCATACTCCTCCTCTGCTCCTGAACCCCTATACCTAAACTTTTTTGATATAACAAAAGATCTTCTTGCTTTTATTTCTCGCACTCTTGAGAAACTTATATCTAATTTTATTGCTCCTCTCTCTGCTTCCATCATCTCTCTCTTCCAGAATTGCTGCCTTGTCCTCTGTCCCTTCTTCTGGAGGACTGGCTTCAGGACACTCTGAACCCAGCCAGGCGGAGATGTTCTGTGATGAAGCTCCAGTTCCTCCTTATACAGTAGCAGCAGCAGATTCTGAGATGTCTGATGATTTAGTAGAAGTAGACCCTCCAGCAGAAATAATTGATTTGTTTACAGATTCTAATATAGACATGGCTGTCACAGTTGTGGCAAAAATAATTACTGTTGGTGATTACATTATAAATCCCACAGTTAATCTAGATTCTTTACTAGAATCTTTCAGTTTTGTTTACAGAAATATTCTACCCAATATTGATAGCCAGCAAGGAGGAGTTATAGTCCCCTATACTTCTCCAATAATCCCTATAGTTGCTAAGCAACTTAAGACAAGTTTTGCAGTAGCAGAGCCTCCAATAGTATCAGCCTCTAAGGTTATTTCTCCTCCTAAGGCTATCTCCCCTCCTACCTATAAAATGGATGATAGTCCTCTACCTAATCTAGATGATATTATTCTTGCTAATATAGAAGAAGAGAATAAATTAGTTTCTGAAAGTGTTGCTGAAACAAAAGTTGCATAACCTCAAGTGCCTCCTCAAGCTGAAAAGAAAATCTCCAAGGAAGACTTAAAGGCAATTGATGACTTGTATGCAAATCCTCCAGGATCTTCTGATGATGATGATGATGATGACTCTAATGAGTCTGATTATTCAAAAGAAAAGAAGAAAGTTGCCAAGAAAAGAAAAGCTCCTGCTAAGGCTGTTCCAAAGCCAAATCCTAATGCAGACACTCCATATTATATTCTTCAGAAGATTACACCTTACCCATGGATTCCTTCACGGATGTGGCTTTCTAAGAATGAGCAGAAAGACAGGAAGAAAAGTAGAAGGCACTCTCCTCCTCCTCCTTCTCAAAGGAATTAGAGAATTCCTCCTCCTCCTCCTCCTCCAGCAGTAGGTGCTTCAGGAAATATTTCTCAAAGATCTACCTAAGGCAGATCTTCAAGATCTCAATTCCAAGGGAGTAGTCAACAGAGACAATCTTCCAGCAGAAGTCAACAACAGCAATATCAGAATCCAAACAAGCAACATAGAGTATCTGAAATTGAAAAATCTGAAAAGGATAACAGTCCAAAAAGGCCAGAATCACCTCCAATCCCTTTTGTGGATCCTGAACAAGATACAACTGCAAGAATGGCCAGATTTCAAGAGTTGGTTGGACACTCCATGATTAACAAAGCTAAAGCTGAAGGTAGAGATCTTTCTCAGTATTCTACAATGTCAACCTACAGGAAAGAAGAATTAAAAAGGTATGACAAAGCTAACAAATTTTTCAATGTAGATGCTTATATGAATCTACATCCAGAGGCTGTAGTTCCAAGAGCAACTTCTCTCAATATTATTGGAGCAGTTGACATGACGATGTCAAAAAGGGAAGCTTTCAATCCCAACAGAGAAATCAAATTCAGACAGCCCTCTGAAAGTTCTGAAAAAGCTGATAAAAACAAGGCCATGAAGAACAAATGAATATTTTGTTTAGTTTTGTATTTCTGAACTCTATTTGTTTAAACTGTCACAAAGCTACTGTTATGTGCATATCTGCTTGATATTTTTAAATTTTCTGCCAGATATATTAATTTTGCTTTGTGATTATTTCCTTTTGATTTTATTACTGACCTCACCAAAATAGGGGGAGATTGTTGGATCCCTAGTTTGGATTTGGGCTAGGTTCACTAATTAGGTTAAGCTTTGACCCATATTGTATTGCCATGGTCAAGTGTTGAGTCCTAGAGTTTAGGCTAGTCATTAGGTTCAACCTTCATGGACCAGCCAGCAAAGGACCTTAGTAGATCAAGACTTAGAAGAATTCAAGTTCAAAATTATTAGTTCGAAACTCTTCGAACTTAGCACGACGATCGTTGATCGCAAATCGATGAACTCAGAGTTAATTCTCTGAGTTGAGCTCGACGATATTCGAGCTCAAATCGACGAAATCTGGAGTTCAGCTTCAACAGATTCTTTCCAGTTTATTTTCGATGAACTCAGCTCGACGAAGTTAGATTATGTGCTCGACAAACTTGGACCGCAGAATTAGCAAGTTATTCGCATAACACAGTTCACTGAGCTTAGGTCGACGAACAAGATTTCTAAGCTCGATGAACTTAGATCTCCGGTCGACGAAATCTGTTCAGAGCTCGACGATTTCTGTCCTGTGCCAGACTTAGAGTTTTTCCTTATTTTCTGTCCTTATTCCATATATTATTTAGCAGTGATTTCCTGAGTAATGAATACACATATTCTCTTGAATATAGCCGTTATTGATAGCATTAATTATTGTTTTCATCAGTGTTAATTACTTGCTTAATTTATTGGGACAGTTGGGAAACTCATTAAAGACAATATTCTCCAGTTGTTTTTCATTCTCCAAGCAATCAGTAATCAATGCTTGGATTTCAAAATTTAAAGGAGAATTCGATAGAGAATATAAAAGATATTTTTCTCTTTTCAGACACAGGGAACATATAGAGAAGAATTACAGAAAACATACAGGAGAATATTTGCTTCTTCTCTGTGCAGAAAATAACGTTTGTTTCTCCTTATGCTTACTGAAGACTAAAGAAGAACAACAAGCATATATACAGAGTCTTCTTCAAATTCTACTCCAGGAACATTCAAGGATAACAACTTTCAATCAGTCAGAAAGTTCCTGGACATTATTTTCAAGATAAGGTTGAAGACCTACACCCTAAAGCAAGGCTCCAAGTGATTTCAGAAGGAGTCTTGACAAAAGAAATCCACTAGTCTTGTTTGTTGATTAGAGAAAGAGAAGACACCATCTCCTCTCTCACCTCATGTATAAAGGGTTTATTATCTCCCTTCAAAAGTTTATTCTTGGTTTTTGGGCACCTGATCAAAAGCTCAAAGGGTTGTGAGATCTCCTTGGAAATAGATCTTGTGGTGGCAGTCACCTGATCAAAAACCTGCAAGTGGAATCCTACCAGGGTGGTAGAAGAGTGGATGTACCCAGCTTGGGGAACCACTATAAATTTTTTGTGTTGTCTGGTTGCCTATGTTCTTTCTATTCTTGCTTTGTTGTTGTTGAAGTTGGTGACCGGGCGGTCTGGCGGTCTGGCTTGGCGGGTTGTTGACCGCGCGGTTTTGCGGTTACTCTTCAGCGGTTTGGTTACTGTGTGTTGCTGTCTGAGGTCCAAGCGGTCTGGCAGTTTGACTCTGGCGAATTGGAGACCGGGCGGTCTAGCGGTCTCCCATGACAATCTCTCTCTCTAGCAGTAGCCGAGCGGTTAGCCCGTCTGTTTAACTGCGCGGCTTGTGCGGTTTGTGTCTGTATAGTCCGCTTGTTTCATGTAAAGTTTTAGTCCCACATCTCTTATTTGTATTCTCTCTCCTCTCCTCCATTCTATATAGAGGAGGTTATACCTTTGTAATAGACACCTTTTTAAGATAATAAAATTTCTGTTAAAACCACTTCCGGTTTGTTTTAGTTCCACTTCCTGCTTGTTTTTGTTCATTTCTAACATGGTATCAGAGGGAGTTTGTCCTGCTGCGGGGGTGTGTTGAGATTATATTAGCCAGCAGGACACGTGTGTGTGGGACCGCATGTTTGGGCTTTCCCCATCGCGTTCTAGGTCTGGGTGTTGACCCCGGTGGGCCCCCTTGTGTGGCGGAATATCCCTGCGGTCCTGTGTTTGTGGTTAGTCCCACATCGCCTGCAGTAGGCGATCCTTTGTGTTCATGTACCCCCGTCCCCCCTTACCATCACCTCGGGGTTTTGGGAAGATGTGTGGTGACGGGTGGTTTCCACATGATATCAGAGGGAGGTTTTCCTGCTGTGGGGGTGTGTTGAGATTATATTAGCTAGCAGGACACGTGTGTGTGGGACAACATGTTTGGGCTTTCCCCCATCGCATTCCAGGTCTGGGTGTTGACCCCGGTGGGCCCCCTTGTGTGGCGGAATATCCCCGCGGTCTTGTGGTTGGGGTTAGTCCCATATCGCCTGCAGTAGGTGATCCTTTGTTTTCATGTACCCCCGTCCCCCCTTACCATCACCTCGGGGTTTTGGGAAGATGTGTGGTGACGGGTGGTTTCCACATGGTGTCTTTGCCACATTGTATCAGAGCGAAACGATCTTTTCCAACTGATTCAGCTTCTTCTTCTGTTCGCGCGGGCTACCTTCTAGCCGCTCGACTTCTTTCCCTCCGCTTGATTCTCGTCTTGTTTCTGCTTCCCGCGACCTGTCTTCGCGGCTTGCCTTCTCTTCTGACCGCTTCCCTGCTCGTGCGGCTTGTTTCTCCTTGCTTCTCTTCTTGCAGCTCCTCTTATCGCTGCGGCCTGTTTCCTAGTCGCCTCGACCTATTTCCTTCTATCCGCTCGTGCTAACTAGTAGTTGCGGCCTCTTTTTTATCGTCCGACTTGGTTTCTCCTGCCTGCGGCTTTCCTAGCCGCGCGGCTTGCCTCTGTCCTCCCGGCTTGTGACTTGTTTTAGCCGCTGCGGCTTGCTCTCGTCCTCTCTCTTCAATGGATTCCACTTCCTCCGCACCATCCGCCTCGGTGGTCATCTCTTCTGGTAGTGCCCACACTGTTACTCGCGGACACTGGTTGATCGATTCTGGTGCTACCAATCATATGACAGGCAATCCTCATTGTTTCTCTCATCTAGACACGCATGATCGGTTGCCCCCTGTCATCGTTGCGGATGGTTCTCCCTCCCTGGTCAATGGGACGGGCATGGTTCAAGTCACTCCGTCTCTCTACCTTGCAGATACACTTTATGTGCCCCAGTTTCCTTGCAATTTATTATCGGTTACCTCTTTATGCAAGAAACTACAGTGCTCCATCACATTCACTCCTACCTCTTGTTCTTTTCAGGATCCGGCCTCTCGACGGACGATTGCTACTGGGACTGAGAGTGGCGGCCTATACTTCCTCGACAACATCTCTGCTCTATCTGCCTTCTCCTCCTCCTCTATAGATATTCTCCAATGGCATCTTCTCCTTGGTCATGCCCCCTCGCCTTCTTCGTCAACTTCTCCCCCACCTCCCTTCCCAACATCCTCCTATTAATTGTGACGCATGTCAACTAGGCAAGCATCACCGCTCTTCCTTTCCTCCCAAACAAGCTCGTGGATCCACCCGTCTGTTTGATCTTGTCCACTCTGACATCTGGGGTCCTTCTCCTACCCTTACAATTGGGCGGGGTAGTTCTTACTTTGTTACGTTCATTGATGACTTTTTTCGCTGTACTTGGGTCTATCTCTTACGAGACCGTTCTGAACTTTTTGATATATGGACATCCTTTTATCATTCCATTCAAACTCAGTTTGGCGTTTCCATTAAAGTCTTACGCTCGGATAACGCAAAAGAGTATCTTAGTCAAGCCTTTTTCTCCTTTGTATGCAACATGGGATTATTCATCAAAATAGTTGTGTTTACTCCTCCCAACAAAATGGCGTGGCGGAACGCAAAAACCGTCACGTCCTCGATGTCGCTCGCACTCTGCTTACGCAAATGCATGTCCCTCGCTCCTACTGGGGCTATGCTGTTCTCATCGCTTGCTATCTCATCAATCGCATTCCCTCCACCGTTCTCCATGGTCAAACTCCTTTCTCCATTCTCTATCCGGGCAAAGAACCCTTTCCTCTTCCTCTCCGTATCTTTGGATGCACCGTATTTGTGCATGCTCCCTCTACCACCCGCGACAAACTCTCTCCTCGGTCCACCAAATGTATCTTTCTGGGCTACTCTCCCACTCAGAAAGGTTATTGTTACTTTGACCCCGTCACCCACAAATAATTTGTCTCTACGGATGTTACCTTCTTTGAAGATGCCTCTTACTTCTCTTCCGCTTCTTCCTCTACTCCTGTTACTCCTCCTTCTCTTACCATCCCCACTATTCCCTCCACTCCTGCTATTCTTCCGCCAACTCCCCCATCTCCACCATCTCCACTATCTCCACCATCTTACCCTGCTCCTCCTCCTCCACCTTCCTCCTCTTCGCTGTCGTTGCTCTCTTCTCCCGGGCCAGCTTTCTCCACCACGGATGCTCCGGATACTGAGGTATCTGCTGACCTGGACCTTCCCATTGCCCTTCGCAAAGGGGTTCGGGCTTGTACCCAACATCCTCTTGCTGTTGTTGTTTCCTATGATCGTCTGACGACTGCTCGTAGGGACTTTGCTCTAGCTATTTCTTCTACTTCCACCCCTCGTTCCTATCAGGAAGCTCTTACCCTTCCGCATTGGAAAGCTGCAATGGATGAAGAAATCGCTACTCTGACTGAACGGGGTACCTGGACTCTTGTTCCTCCTCCTGTTGGCACAGATGTTGTTGGCTGTCGTTGGGTTTTTGTAGTGAAATTCCTCCCCGATGACAGTGTGGATCGCTACAAAGCCCGTCTGGTGGCTAAAGGATTCACTCAGACCTATGATGTTGATTATTTCGATACATTCTCTCTTGTTGCTCGTCTCAGCACCATATGGGTCCTTCTCTCTATGGCTGTCAACCTGGACTGGCGAATTTCACAACTGGATGTTAAGAATGCTTTCCTCTATGGTGATCTACAGGAAAATGTTTATATGGAGCAACCTCCGGGGTATGTTGCTCAGGGGGAGACACGTGTATGCCGACTGAAGAAGGCTATTTATGGTCTCAAGCAAAGTCCGCGTGCCTGGTTTGACAAGTTTAGCGGCATTGTTGCGGCCATTGGTTTTACACGTTGCTCGTCCGATCACTCCTTATTTGTTCAGAAAACCGCCTCTTGTATGGTTGTTCTTGCGGTTTATGTTGATGACATTCTTCTTACTGGCGATGACCAGGAGGGGGTAACGTTGACAAAGAAACACCTCCGTCAACACCTGGTCACAAAGGATATGAGATCTCCAAAGTACTTTCTGGGGATTGAAATCTCAAGAAAGCCCAACTCCATGGTTCTTTCCCAAAGGAAGTATGCCCTTGATCTTTTAAAGGAGGCAGGATTGACAGGTGCTAAACCTGCCCGTTGTCCTATGACTACTGGAGAAGACAAAACTTGGACAGATGACTCGCCTCTTCTATCCAATATTTCGAGGTACCGGCGTCTGGAGGGAAAACTCATTTATCTCACGGTAACCAGACCTGACATCTCCTATGTTGTTGGAAAGGTGAGCCAGTTTATGCAAGCTCCTCGGGAGTGTCATCTTCAATCTGCCTTGCGAATCTTGGAATATGTCAAAGCAGCGCCTGGGAAAGGATTACTCTTTCAGAATAATGGTCATCTGAGGGTTGAAGCATACTCAGATGCGAGTTATGCTGATGACAAAGGGGATCGTAAGTCAACCTCGGGTTTCTGCACCTTTGTTGGGGGCAATCTGGTGAGCTGGAAGAGCAAGAAGCAGTCGGTTGTTTCTAGGTCCAGTGCTGAAGCAGAATATCGTAGTATGGCATCGACCACTTGTGAGTTAAAGTGGCTACGAGCTCTCCTGCTGGATTTAGGAGAGTTGTACATCCATCCTCTACCTATGTTCTGTGATAACAAGGCTACCATATAAATCTCCAAAAATCCGGTCTTCCATGAAAGAACCAAGCACATTGAGGTCGACTGTCATTTCATTCGTGAAGAGATTCTGAAGGGACAAATTTGCACTCCCTTCGTCACTTCTGGTAAAGAGCTGGCTGACATCTTCACCAAGCCAGTTTTCGCCTCGTTTCTTCATATTTGTGACAAGCTGGGCATGATCAATATATATGCTCCAGCTTGAGGGGGAGTGTTGAAGTTGGTGACCGGGCGGTCTGGCAGTTTGGCTTGGCGGGTTGTTGACCGCGCAGTTTTGCGGTTACTATTCAGCGGTTTGGTTGTTGTGTGTTGCTGTCTGATGTCCAAGCGGTCTGGCGGTTTGACTCTGGCGAATTGGAGACCGGGCGGTCTAGCGGTCTCCCATGACAATCTCTCTCTCTGGCAGTAGCCGAGCGGATAGCCCGTCTGTCTAACCGCGCGGCTTGTGCGGTTTGTGTCTGTATAGTCTGCTTGTGTCATGTAAATTTTTAGTCCCACATCTCTTATTTGTATTCTCTCTCCTCTTCTCCATTCTATATAAAGGAGGTTATACCTTTGTAATAGACACCTTTTTAAGATAATAAAATTTTTGTTAAAACCACTTCCGGTTTGTTTTAGTTCCACTTCCGGCTTGTTTTTGTTCATTTCTAACAGCTTTGATAAATTAGTTTGTTGTGATAGATTAGTTTACTGTGGTAGATTTGCATAGACTGTTTCCCTTTTTCTATTACTACTATAGTATCACCTATTTTATTACTCTGATATATGTTTAAAATATCTAGAAATTTTAATTACTCTATTCACCCCCCTCTAGAGTAAATCAAGTCTACCCCCTATCTTTCAAAAAAGAAACTTAACATGAAATGGATCGCCAAATAGATCAAGAGCCAGATGATGAAGTTCTACAAATTTTCTAGCCACGAACAAGTGTGTAGCACCAGAATCAAATAGAATGCGCGCCCAACAATTCTTTACCTAAAACCTCCCTATAAAACCGCATACATAATTAGCCAATTATTGCTGCAACTATAGCTAGGAGCAGAAAAACTAGATTAAAATATAACCTGAGATCACTCGGGTGGACGTATGTACTTCTTCCAAGGTCACCACATTCAACTTGCCCTTCCCTTGCGGCGGCGGCAATGCTTGAAGTGGAACTGGCTGCAGCGGGGGCTGAAGTCTCGGCTATCCTGACTTAAAATACCCCTTCTATCCACATTGGAAGTAGACCTTATCCTTACACAAACAATGGGCAGCATCGTGCCCCTTTTTCTTACACGAAGTACAAACCAAATATCCCTTTGGAGCACTTTAAATTACATGCACTTGCTGCAACTTTTGAGCTCCCACTCTCTTGAAACACTTCTCGAACGGATGACTTTACCGGCCACAAAAACTACACACCTCCTTGCTTCTTTTCCTCGAAGCAGGACCAGATCCCAAAGAGCTCTTACCATCATCAAACATTCTCTTTTCCTTTCTAATTTGCATGCCTCGATTCTTAGCATTATCGATGGATTCCACTTTTAGAGAATCTTCCACTGCCTTAGCATATTTCTTGGATCCATAAGCGCTAGGCAGATACTGGATGTCACACCTAAGACCACCCAGGAAATGCTTTACTCAGCCTGCCTTAGAGGACAACAAATCCAGGGCAAACTGGCTCAACTTTCTGAACTCTCCCTCATGCTCACTGACCATGAGTTGTCTCTATTTTAGATGTAGGAAGTTGTCCATCAAACGGTCTTTCTCGACCGACGACAAAAATTTCCTAAGCAACAACTCCTTAAATGATCCCCACAAACATCCATCTGTGAGGTTTCCTTTTTCTCTTAACCATCAGCTCTTTACAAGAGCCTTAAGCAGGTAAGCGCCGATCATCACTCTCTGTTCAACATATATTCCTAAATATAAGAACATCTCCTCGATCGTAATAATCCAATCGTCCAATTCCATAATGTCAGCTCTACCGGCATAGGTAGGAGGTCATGTCGCTAAAAATGGGAGATAAAATTCCTCCTTAGTGGCACCTGAAATGGAGGCACCAAAGGAGTAGGAGGAACGGGAATGACTCGACCCACAGTAGGGTCCTGTACTCTCGGCTACTCCCCTGAAATGACAGTAAATAGTGCTTGGATCTGCGATTACATCTCCACTATTGGCCTTGACAAAACCTCATTGCTCTACTGCAGTCCCTTAATCAAAGCCTTACTTTGCGCACTAGATGACTCGCCCTCAGACTGGGGAATCGACCTCCTTGCAACACCCTTAGGCAACATCCTAGTAATACAACGAACAACCAATCAGAACCTAGCTTAAAGGCTAGAACTACATAACTTAGTTCAAACATTACATGTTTAGACATTTGCTCATGCTGCTAACTTGCTCTGGGATTTTAATTCATGATGTCGTGCTTAACTTAGGATGATATACCATCATCCCACTAACTCATATGCATAAACTTTGAATGCATGAATTCTTATTCTTTTTGCTTTAAATCCATGTGTGTACGTGTTTCATCATGTAGATCTTAGCTTAGCACATGTTCTAATACTATGTGATGTCATGCATGTTATGCTATACAATCTAGTAAAGTCCTTAATGCATGTTATGAACCGCATACACATAAAATATTATGCATCACATACTACATAATATCGCATATAATAAAAAGCAAAATTTAATGAGCATTCATGTGATGATTGTTATGCATCCCATACTACATAACAAGCACATATTGTTCCTATGATGATCCATATACAAACATATATTATGCATCACATACTGCATAATATGCCCCATAAATTTCTTTTCATGCTTATGATTGTAGTGTTCATGCTTCTACCAAGACGTACTGATGACACATCGATGTTTGTATGAAATGGAACAAGACCACTAAAACTACACCTCTGATACCAACTGTCACAACCCATATTTTCTCCGGATTTAAATAATATATCAGAGTAAGAGAAGACATACATCATGATGCCACGCCGTATAATGGATAACTGCAGACTCTCATACAAGAACGTACTCCTGATACTTATCATGAAATTCCCAAGTTTAATATGAAGAGAACTGTAATTTAAGTTAAGTTTTGATGGTCGTATCCCTCGGCTCAGTGGATCAACTACTACACAAGTGAAAACATGAAAATATGCCGCGAAAAATATTTTGTTTACATCTATTAAAACCCTACATGAGCTTGAACAACCACATAGGACAACTTATGATATGCATACCTCTAGATTTAGCATAAGTAGGAAAAGAGCTTTTACGTTCGTTAAAATAGTGTCATTTGATTTAAAAGATGTCATGAGCAAGAGATAAACATAATGATACTTTTATAGCTTGAAAATAACTAACATGCAATCCTATCATAAATCCTTCCCAGAGAGCATGTAAAACCAACAAATCATTTAGAAAGTGACTTAGCAGCTAGCAAGTAACTTAACATTCAACAAAATCTCCAGTGGGTGTCAACAACTTGACACAAACCCGCCAAACATCATGCATGTCTGAACTAAGAAATAGGAAAACAAAACTACCTCATGAAGGGGACGTAAGAACCACAGCTACTACTGTTAAAAGCGTGAGATCACCAACTCTAGCCACCTAACCTGCTACAGCTCCGAGCCCGAGGTATTCAAAAGATAGAATGCCTCAACAATAAAGAACAAGTGACAAAAGAAACCAAAGGAAATTATTAAGAGAGGTTAAAGGGT
Organism: Platanthera guangdongensis; assembly: GCA_039583875.1. Lineage (NCBI taxonomy): Eukaryota > Viridiplantae > Streptophyta > Magnoliopsida > Asparagales > Orchidaceae > Platanthera > Platanthera guangdongensis. Next base: position 121,873,190 of record CM077157.1, read on the forward strand.
TACATGCCCAAGACAGAAATCCTTGCCAATCCACATCATATAAATCATAAAGTAACAAGCAAAAAAGGATTTACAGGGTTTTAAGTATAAGGAATTGCACCAAGTGCGATATGAAGTCATGCTCCATTAACATCTGAAAGTGCATGCATATGAATATATATATATATATATATATATATATATATATATATATATATATATATATATATATATATATATATATATATATATATATATATATATATATATATACATACATACATATATGTAAAACAAAAGAGGTTGATCATCTCAAAAACGTGAATCATTAACACCAATAAAAACGATACTAAGTTGGCAGCCACATTGTCGAACACCAACCTTCAGACCAAACATCTCAAACATGCACTAGGGTGGTGGCCACATTGTGCAACACAACCCAACAGTCCAAATATCTCAAAAAGGCACTGTGGTGGTGGCCTCATAATCCAACATAACCCTAGAGTCCATGAGAAGAGAAGAGAACCCACCAGGTGTAATGATTTACAAACCGGCATCAAGTCGGAGGTCCTTTATCCAATGCTAACCTAGCCACAAATAACCATGTAATATATAAACCATGCATTACGTGAATAACTAAGGCCACAGACAACCATGCATTATATAAACCAACGAAACGAAACCCAAGGATTAATGATGGATTTTCATGACGATGCAAAGGGAATAATACCAGATGTAACTAACGTAAACTCGACGAATATGACTTGACGAACTAAAAGTCACTCGACGGACACATCAAAATTGCCAAAACACAAGCTCTGAGATCACTCGACGCCAAAACATAGGCTCTGAGTTCACTCGATGCCAAAACACAGGCTTTAAATTCACTCGACGCTAAAACACAGGCTCTGAATTCACTCAACGCAAAGACACAAGCTTTGAACTCACTCTACGCCTAAACACAGAATCTGAATTCACTAGATGCCAAAACACAGGATCTGAATTGACTCGATGCCTAAAAATAGGCTCTGTATTCACTCGATGACTAAACACAAGCTCTGAATTCACTCGATGCCAAAACATAGGATTTGAATTCACTCGACGCCTAAACACAGGCTTTAAATTCACTCGATGCCAAAATACAGGCTCTAAATTTACTCGATGCCAAGACTAATTCAGTCAACACACTCAACGCCAAGGCAGATTTTTTACTCAATGCCTAAGACAAAAACCTGACAGAAACTCTATCTACCTAAATAGAGGTTAATAGACTTATAATAATTATTTTTTTGACAACTGCTAAACCTAGACCAAGACTAAGTTCAATAACTTAAGAGAAAGGGAGCAGTAGACAAGGCTGGTGCCCAAACACAAGTTAAAAATTCTACCGCAACACTGGAAGAAGAGAAAAACAAAGTTATTGCTATGCAAAGTAAAATACAACAAAGATTAGAGAAAAAAAATTAAAGAAGAGATATAAGGATCGTAATAAGATGCTTGGCAAGGGTTCAAACCACCACTTGCCTCAATATCTTCAAAAATCCAGCCACATGAGCGCTTCACTTCAATTATCGGCAACAAGAACTCTTAGACAACGATTCCTGAAACCTTATAGGGAAAACAAGAGTGAAGGTCAAAAACCATAATGACAAAAGTACAAGAAAATAAAATTACCTACCACCAACGTGCAGATATCTGCGAGACATTTTCGGATCTACCCTTCGTCGATGATTCCGAGCACCGGCACTCCTACAAGCGGCAACCGAAGGCCTTGCGAAACATGTCGCCCTCCTTTATTCCGCAATCTCGGTACATTGGCTTGGGGAAGAAGATAATGAATAGAGTTCGGCCTTGAGTCTTTATATATATAATATAATATTACATATATTATATTATATATTATAGACATATAATATAACATATAATATATTATCTATTAGATACATATGATATAATATATACATATGATATAATATAATATAATTATTAATAAAGAAACGTCCAAATGACCCAAAAACTCGAATCAGCTCGTATTTCCATTAAATTCCCTCCAAGACTAAATACCAATGCAACAAATCTAATGGCGAAGTCGAAATTAAGATTTCGACAAACCAAACTCGGGTTACAATTCCCCAAAGTTACAACCAATAAAAACATACTAAAAACCACTGAGTCAAAACCTCGGATTTCGATGAGCAAAAATCACGCTCCAACAATCGCGCCCATTAACGACGTGTCAACATAACGCTCTAACAACATAATTTTGTCACTACAAAAAATAAAATAAACATTGAAAAATCAGGGGCGTTACAAGGGAGATATTTAAGAAACACAACCGCAAACTCCGACATAATAGGAACGCCACTCAAACTGGACTTCAACTTTACAACCTCCAATAGCGTGAATAAAAATTCTGCCCCATTTCAAACTTCCTTGACCACTTGGAGAGTAGACATCAGTATCTTGCTCGATCCGGACATACTAGCAATTTTAGTCTCGCATTTGGTGTTCTGTCCCAGTGTGACTTCTCTTAGTTACAATCAATACAGGCACGCTGCTCCGAGAGCCAGTCCATGACAAAGACTACATCGAACTCAGATATCGGTTGTGTATATGCTTTTCCAATCCAAAGTCATGACTTCCTATCTGCACATGAATACGAGAAACTCTATCCACACGCATAGAGAAGCCATTAAACAACAAAACATCGAATCTATCTGTCGATATAAAAGAAGGCACTTCAATATCCAACACAAAGTCCTTAGATAAAATGAATGAGAAACTCCTATATCAAATGATGCTCTCGTCTGAAGGTCCAGAATCTGGACAAAGCCTAATTCACACATTTTAAGCAACGCACATGGTATCAAGTATATCAAGTATTAAAAGTTGTATACTAAACCGTATTTGTCACCACATAGCTTTTCTTTATGGCCTCCTACTAACCCATATTGTACACTCAGGGTTGCGCCAGTGTGTATTGGGATGTAGATGACTCCACTGCTTTCCCTTTCTTAGAATATGATGCACCCACCATTTAATTTGTCTTCAGAGGAAGACTCCAATAGTATTTAGCATAGGCCCCCACTTTTCCACAACTATAGTATATAAGCAGAACCTTTCCCTGTAGTAGCTCAAAAAATAGTAGAAGGATCTGTCCCCGAGGGCCTACACTTCTTCTTCCACCTACTTCGGAACCCAGACTTCGAGGAGCTTGACACTTTAAACTGTTACTTCTTTACACCAGGGTCCCTCTTTCTCTAGTCCTTTTACTTGTCTTGTTCTAGATATCAGGCAGTATTGACCAAGGTAAGAAAACCTCGAGTCATTGGGCCTTATAGAAGTAGCCATAGATCATCATACAGACCTTCATAAAATCGATTGGTCTTCCTCCCCTCGTTCTTAAACGACGATCCAATATATCTCCAAAGCCTAATAAACACATGAAGGTATTCATAGACCGAACAGTCACCATGAGTTATCTTTAGAAATTAGATTTCCATTGTGATGCATTGCACTAAAGAGATATATCTTGCCAGAAAAACCCTCAAAACTTCCTCCATCGAGACCTTAGATAGTATCCTACCAGTAAACTAGTGCAACTCCAGCTCATCCCACCATAGCCTCGCCTCTCCATCCAATAAGAAAGTGCATAAGGTTACCTTATGTCCTTCTTCCATATCTATCACCGTCAAGGTTATCTTTACACATGAGAGCCAATCTTCGACCTGAGTTAGGCACTCCACTCCCGTAAATGCAGGAGGATTGAAACTCATAAAGTGCTTTAATTACCTTTTCATCGCTCAGCGCACCGCCAAAGGCTCATTAGGCACTTGACTCATAGCGACTAGCTCAACAATGCCAGCCCGCACCGGGTCAACTAGAGGGGTATGAGGTTGTACTCTCCCTCCTGGTTATACATTGATCATTGAGAACATGGCTTTAGCATCCAAACTTATTATTTCAGTAGTAGGAGGAGGTGAAGGAGCCTAAGATGGTGCACTACTCTCTGAAAGTTTGTTATTTTCAAGGGTAGCTAGCACCTAGGTGAGTGAATAGGTTTTTTTCTCTTTTTGAGATTTCATTCTTTTATATGAGTTGTGAGTTAGTTACTATCAGCTTTCAAGACACACTACAAAAGCACACACAAGGTTTATAGTCGTTCTCCAAATTATGGGTACATCCACTGTCCCTCCCACCTCTCTAACATTGTGTTAGATAAGGAACCTCTCCAAATCTCGGATCCTTAGAGCGTACAACACAGATCCCATAGGATCACTTAGTGTCCTCCAAGACATACCTCAGGCACAAAGCCCCACCTTAGAGCAACCTTGATCCTACAGCTCAGTGATCAATAGACCACCTACCTCAGCCACACAAGAAGCCCTACACTCAGTTTTGGAGGATAACTCTACCTCAGAGATAATGACACTCCTACAGCTCAGGCATATAGTCCCTACCGAAGATCCAAAGCTGGATCCTACCTCAAACCTAAAGTCCTACACTCAGAGAGAATGATTCTCTTATCTCAGGCAAACTGCCCTACCTTAGGTACAAAGGCCCCACAACTCAGATCCACACAAGATCCTACCTCAGCCTTTATAGAATAGGCTTATAGCTCAGATCCAAAGGATCCTATAGAAAATAATGTGTTTGTTGTTGTTAATAGGACTCCAGAGAAGTTCTTTGAGTCTACTACTTCCTGAGCTGAGTAATCTCATCCCTAACCTCTTCTCAGCTATAAGAAATTGATGATCAAAACTCTGCTGCTTGTGCTAGAAGTAACTAACAAACCAATTATCTGCTTAGTCTTCTTTCTCAGAAAGCTTTTCTGAAGTTGTTTTAGCTGATGAAAACTTCTATAGCTAACTATAAGAACATATAGTTCAACGGCTTTAAAACTTCAGCTTCATGCTCTGCAACAACGGCGAGCAAGAAGATGATGAAGTTCCGCCTATTCGTGAAATGTTAAACCCAAAAAATTGTTATTGCATCCGCTGAACTTATCCCATTTCTCTTCTGATGTCCAAAGACTATTTGACCCGTAGGCCCCACTGAAGTTGTTGGCTGTAACTTATCTTTATTTGCAAAAGCGATACTCTAGACCTGTGATATCATTTTTCATCTACTGTAGCTTTCCCACAATAATTTGAAACTTTGCTGACTCATGCTGATGTCAACATATGCGGACTTAGCCAAATTCTCAGTTTTATCCCAGACGTTGAGTGAGTTGATTGAATAGCACTCACTCAGTTCAAAACTGGCCAAATAATTCTGCACTTCCAGGAGTTGAGTCCGTTGAGTGACTGGCCTTCACTCAACGCTTTTGTCAATTACACAATCTTTTTGTTGATTAGGCATTGAGTGTGTTCAGTGAGCTTTCATCACTCAATGCCAACTTGACTTGGCTAAATTCTACCTTGCTAGGTGTTGAGAGCTTTGAGTGAATCTTTATCACTCAATGCTTCTAGACTTAGCCAATTTCTTCTTCGCTTCCAGGCTGTGAGTGCGTTGAGTGAGCCTTCATCACTCAAAGCATTTGGACTTAACCAAATCTTTCTGCTTCTTATGCATTGAGTGCGTTGAGTGACCCTTCATCACTTAATGTATCTAGACATAGACAGATTTTTAAGTCTATCTTCTTAAGATTTGACTGACCATTGCTCTGTCGACGCTTTCCTATTTGGACATTGAGTGAGCTGACCTCACTCAACTCTTCTGTACCTAGCCATAATTCTTGACAGATTCTTCAAAGGATTTGTCTGCATGATCTTGACTCAATGCTTCTTTCATCAGACGTTGAGTGAGCTGTCCTCACTCAATGATTCTGGACTTAGTCGATTTTTCTACTTGCCAATGTTGGATCTTTGACAGATATATATATACGCGACGCCTCTTGTTATATGGCGTTGAGTGAACTTCCTTCACTCAACGCCTGTGGACTTAACCGCATTTTTGTCATGCAGATTGTTGGGCTTTGACTGTCCACCCTTTATTCATCATTTTTTGAATTTGGCATTAAGTGAACTGGCTTCACACAACGCCTATGGACATAGATGATTTTCACTCTTTCCAGCATCCTTCCTTGGCATCTGCCGTTGAGTGAACTGGCTTTACTCGATGCCTATGGACTTAGACAGATTTTTGTCTCTCCACCTTTCTACTTTGTGACCACCTATCATAACCACTTAGTCAACGTATCTAAACTTGTTCCAAGGAACATCCTGTACATGACGAGCTTGAATAACATCAAATATAACTATGCTCTTAGTATTGATGGTGATGCCTCTTCAAATCAAATTTAGGAAACATTGTGGGCAATATTCCCAACAATCTCTCCCTATTTGGAGAAGGAAGAACACCCAGTATTACTAAGAATCATTTTCTCATAAAGTGTATAAATTTAAAAGAAGTTGTAAGCCTTATCATACCACTTGAAAATTTAAAGCAGCTTACAACACTCCTCACTACTTAACACTTAAGTGGAGGACTTTCCTCAATCCACTTGAGGGTGGAAACATAATATGCAATGGCTGACAATTGCTTTCATCATAATACTTGAATGTTTTCAAGTAATATAGACTAACTTAATATGACATGGTTTTGTCAATTATTGCTTCCACATCCCCTCCTGTGCATGTATTGTCCACCATCTCCCCTTATCTGGCAAGTATTACTCTACTAAGTATTCTATTTTGTATGGTCTACTCCTCCCCCTTTAGGGTTTAGGGTATTACATACCTATCCCCATTTCTGGCTTCTTAAAAAACATTTCCTAATGAGGGAGGTGATAAGGTCAAGGGAGAAATTTACACTTGATCCTTGCCAATATCTTGTGTTGATGCCACTTAAGAAATTTTCCTAGTGATCAAACTTTTTGACTAGATGAAATACATTTTGTGTTGATACCACTTATATAGCATAGAATCGCAACCACTTGACTCTGGACTGGTCCATTGATCCACTTGAGCTGGCTGCCATCTGTTATCCACTTGAGCTATTACCATTCCTCATACAACTAAAAACTTCCGTAGAATGCAGTTGTAGTCAGGGAGGTGTTGGCTTTTCCTCCTCTCCTGCAGCAACATGCCTTTTTACCAGCAATAATGACTACACAGCAGTAACCATCCACTAAGGTTTATCTCCCCCTTAGACTGTGCATAGTCTTGAGGACCTACTGATTAGCTGTGATGAGCTTTGATTCACTCTTATAGTTGCTGGCTGCCACTTAACAGTAAGCTGAACTTGTTCCTACAACTCGTTGGAGTTGCTCCCCCTCAACTAGAGCATCTGTTCTCTTCTATTTACTAGACACTTGAGTCCATCTTAGTCATGATACCACTTATTATCACTTGAGAGTCTTATCTGCCTACAAGAAAGGCGAGTTCTGCAATAGAAATATTATATGGAGCAACTAAAGCTATTCCAAGTTCAACATACCCAATTCAAACATGAAGGTGTTGAACTTGACTTCATCTAGTGTCTTAGTAAAGATATCAACCACTTGCTTATCTATGGGGACAAACTGAAGATAGACATCTTCCTTTTCCACATGCTCCTTAATAAAATGATACCTAATCTCAATATGCTTAGTCCTTCTGTGAGATACAGGATTCCTAGTAATTGAGATTGCACTAGTAGAATCTCAGAACATGAGTGTTCTACTTATCTGAAGGTTATAGTCCTATAGTTGATGATGGATCTGCAATAATTGTGCACAACAACTACCTGTTGAGATATAGTCAGACTCAGTTGTTGAGATTACAACACTGGTCTACTTCTTGCTGCTCCAAGACACTAATCTTCCTCCCAAGAATTGACAAGTGCCTGATGTGCTCCTCCTACCATCTTTGAAGCCTGCAAAATCTACATCTGAATAACCTATTAGTCCAAAATTCCTATTTATATTGTACCAGAGGCCAATATCTGGTGTGCCCTTAAGATATCTCAAAATCCTCTTTGCAGTAGAGTGGTGAGATTCTGTAAGGCTTGCCTGATACCAAGCACAAACACATATAATATACATAATGTCTAACCTACTAGCTGGTTGATATAGTAGTGAGCCAATTATCTCTTTATACAAAGTTTCATCAACAGGTTTCCCTGCCTCATCTTTGCATATGGGCAAGCTTGACCACATGTGATTTGTTTTGGTGGAGGCATTCTCCATACCAAACTTTTTTATCAACTCCCTAGTGAACTTAGACTGTGAGATGGACAATCCATCTTCATTCTGCCTTACTTGGAGGCCCAAAAAATAGTTAATCTCCCCCATACTGCTCATCTCAAACCTCTCTTGCATAAGTTTGGCAAACTTCATGTAAAGGTTGTCATTTGTAGACCCAAAAATTATGTCATCTACATAAATTTGGACTAGGATGATCGTGACCTTAGTTTCCCTTAGGAATAGGATCTTGTATATTTTCCCCCTTGAGAATTTATTCTCAATGAGGAAGCTAAACAATGTCTCACACCATGTTCTAGGGGCTTGCTTTAGCCCATATAGAGCTTTCCTAAGTCTATAAACAAATGTAGGCGAGTTGGAATCAACAAAACGTGGAGGATATTCGAAATAGACTTCTTTCCTTAAGTCACCATTCAGAGAGGCTGACTTCACATGCATCTGATATATTTTAAATCCTTTGAATGCAGCATATACAAGGAAGATTCTGAATGCTTCTAATCTTGCTACAGGAGTAAAGGTTTGATGAAAGTCAATACCTTCTTCTTGTCTGTACCCCTTAGCTACTAGCCTAGCCTTGTTCTTGATTATAATGCCATTTTAAAATAGTTTATTCCTATAAATTCACTTGAATCCAATGAAATTATGTCCTTGTGGTCTGGGAACTAGCTTCTAGACCTTACACCTCTTAAACTGGTTCAATTCCACTTATATTGATACAATCCAGAACTGATTTATGTTGGCCTCTTCAAATCCCTTGCGCTCAACCTGTGATAGGAAACTTGCATACATTGTTGTATTAAGGCTCTTGCTTCATATCACCTCTCCTTTGTTTGCATCACCAATAATCTGGTATCTTGGATGATCTATTAGATGCCTGATAGCTGGTGGCATTCTTATTTCAGCATCATCTTCACTGACATCATCTTGCTGATCTTCATCCAATTCAGTTGTGCCTTGCCCTTCTTCTAGAATATCCACTCCATCTTGGACTAATGGAGTAGCATCTTTGATGGTTAGCTTATCCATCGTCAGCTCTATACCTACAGCCCTAGAAGAGGAGCTTGGCAGCTCACTATTAATTATAGTTTACTCATAAAAACTACATTAATAGACTAGTCTACAACTTGACTTTCAAAGTTGTAGATCCTATAGGCCTTACTATGTATTTTATTAGCAAAAAATATCCCATCACAGGACTTGGCAGCAGAATTAGTCACATAGGACTTCCCATTATTCAGCACATAACACTTGTAACCAAAGATCCTAAGATAGGACAGATTTGGTTTTATGCCCTTCATAATCTCATAAGGAGTCATCATGTGGCTCTTGGTGATAGAGGCTTTGTTAAGGACATGATATGCAGTATTTACTACCTCAGCCCAAAAATATTATGGGAGAGATATGTCACTTAGTAAGGTCCTACCAGCCTATATGAGAGTTCTATTTTTTCTCTCAATAATCTCATTTTGTTGGGGTGTTCTTGGAGAAGAAAATTATTGACGAATCCCTTGCTCTTCACAGAACCTTGTCATGCTATCAGATTAAAATTCAATGCCATGGTCACTTCTGATTTTGATCATATTGCTATCTAGCTCATTCTGAATTTTCTTGACAAATGTCTTGAAGAAATCAAGAGTTTCAGACTTTTTCTTCAGAAAGAAAAATCAAGCAAACCTAGAATAGTGATCAACCAATAAAAGTGTATAGACTTTTATTCCTAGATTATGAACTGGCATATGACCAAACAAGTCCATATGTAGAGGTATAAGCACCTCACGGTTTTTTTGGTCCCAATGACCTTGAAGGAAGCTTTGGTATGCTTGCCCTATTGGCAAGCTGAACAAATGCCTTCCTTGGTGCATTTCATCGTGGGACCATTCCTAACTAGCTCTTCACTAAAGAGTTTACCAATAGTCTTATAATTTAAATGATCTAGTCTCTTGTGCAATTGCAAAAAATATGAGACTTTCTCATTTGTAACTTGACAAATAAGAGTCTTTATTAAGACAAAGAAAATTTAAGAAACAGACATTTGCACTCCTAGTGCATATCAAGATGACCTCTTGGTCACTTGACCTCTTAATTTGGCACTGATCTTTGTGTAAGAAAATGACATAGCCAAGATCACTGAGTTGGCATATGATTATGAGGTTGTGTTATAACCCTTCAACATACGCCACTTTTTAGATTGTGACTATGCCATTGGTAATCTTTCCATACCCTCTTGTCACTCCTCTATCTGAACCATAAAAAATAACTTCGGGTCCATCCTTCACCGGAGTATACACCTTTAAATTGCTCCTTGTTCCAGTCATGTGCCTAAACAACCACTGTCCAATTACCATATAGGGGCATGAGCACTTGTACTAATCTATAACACATAAATAATCTTACCTTAGGACCCTAATAATTATTGGGTCCTACATTTTGATTAGCCAAAAAATGAACATGCCTTCCTGCAGATTTTCTGACAGGAAGACTAACACTAGCAGTCGACATAGTGGGATTGTACTAGCAATCTAAGGTAAAATGCCACACTTTCCCACAACACCAACACTCATGAATGTTGTATCTAATTTTCTGAACATGTCCTGCATTTTGGTTAACTGTTGACTGAACAAAAGGAAGAGGTACATCAGCCTTCTTCAAATTCCTATCAGCAAAATTCTGACTAAAGATTATGTTGGATCCCTAGTTGATTTGGGCTAGGTTCACTAAATTAGGATGTGACCCAACATGTATAGCCAGGGTCAAAGTTGTGTCCTAGAAGTCTAGGCCATGTCCTTAGAATAAACATCAGATGGACCATCTATCAACAAAACTAACAGAGACTCAAGACTTAGAAGATTTCAAGACCAAGTAAAAATGAGTTCGACGTTCGTCGAACTCAGGTCTATGAAAGACGTTCTCAGCTCAACGATCTTGAGATATTTCTTTGAGCTGAGCTCGACAATCTTCATTCTCTGGTCGACGAAAACTGGGATTCTTCAACAAACTAAAGTCAGGATAACTCTAGATTATTCTAAGTCCAACTTCAAACTTTGGTCGACGAACAAGATTCTGAGCTCGACGAACTTGGACCTCCAGTACACAACTTCTTAGGTCGATGAAGTCAACTTCTTAGGTCGACGAACTCAGTACTCTACTTGACGAATTATGGAACCAGAAGATCTGTGTCAACACTTAGGGCATGAGTCGACACCAACTATGTCAGCTCCAGAAAACTTGTGTCGACACCAAGACTAATCTGTCGACATCCACCTGTGTTGACACAGGAAGATTCATGTCGACACATAGAATATCAGCCAACACAAAACAATTGACTAAGTCCAGAATTGTTGCTGAACTCTAGTCGACAAATGCGTCGACACCAGAAGATTCATGTCGACTCACAGAATATCAGTCAACAAAAAACACTTGACTAAGTCCAGAATTGTTGCGGAACTCCAGTCGACGAATGCAATTGTTAGCTCGACGAACTTCAGACAGAAAGGAAAGGTTCTGAAGCATGCAAGTTATGTTATCAGCTCGACGATCTTGGAACTCAGCTTGACGAACAAGAAGCTGTCTGGTCGACGAATAATATCTCAGCTCGATGAACTGGTAACTCAGTAACTTTTAGTTCGACGAATTCTGTTATCGTTCGACGATTCTAGACTTGGCCATTTCTGGCCTTCTGTCCCCATTCTAATGCGGAAATTCCTGAGTAATTAATGCTCAAACATTCTCTGAATCTTTCCGTCAGAGGAAGCATTAATTACGGTCTTCATAAGTATTATTACTTGCTGATTTTCCACGGTACAGTTGAGGAAATACATCAATGTCGATTATTCTTTGGCCGTCAGCATTAATTACAGAGGATTCAAATTTTTGAAAAGATATAGAAGAAAATAAGAACAACAGGCAATAACTAGAGAACAAGAATATACTCAGTCAGAAAAACACAAATATATATACTGACTGCAAGATTTCATACAGGACCAGAAAAGCTTCACACAAAACTCATACTAAAGCTTACAGTGATAGAAAGTGATCTTAAATTCAGAAGAAGAAGAACAATCATACTATATCAAGAGTCTTCTTCTTCAATATTCTCTCCAGGACTTCCAAGGAAAACAAATATCAAATCAGTCAAGAATCTCCTGCATTACTGCTTGTCAAGAACTCTGATTGAAGACCTATCACCCTGTAGCAAAGCTCCAGACATTCCCTGAACCATTCTATATCTCAGGGGGAGCTATTTGTTAACATCATTCCACTTAAGTCTTCTCTGTTTATTGAGAAAGAGAAGACAAAATCACCCTCTCACCCCCTCCTGTATAAAGGGTTGTCATCTCCCTTCAAAAGTGATTCCTGGTTACAAGTCTCCTAACCAAAAGACTTGAGTTGGTTTTTGGGGACCTGATCAAAACCCATTGGTGTCAGGCACCTGGTCAAAAGCCTGAGTGGATTCCTACCAAGGGTGGTAGAAGAGTGGATGTACCCAGGTTGGGGAACCACTATAAATTTATTGTGTTGTCTGGTTGCCTATCTTTTTCTTTTTGTTCTTGCTGTGTTGCTATGATTAAGTTTATTATTTTCTTTCTCTGTTTTCATAATTACTGTACTCTTGCAGTTTACAGCAAAAGCTGTAACAACACTTTTATTTGAGAGCTAACAAATTTTAAATATACTCTATTCATCCTGCACCATCTAGAGTATTGTAGACCTAACCCTCACTTTCAATTGGTATCAGAGTAAGGTTCCTTTGGTTGGACAAGTTAACCCTTGATCCAAAGATCCTGTGTTAGATCTACACATAAGTTTATTCACATTTAACTACTAAAGTAGAAACACAGCCATGACACAGAACAAAGATTATGCAAGCACCAGACCTCCAGTTTGCAACTTGCAAAAGTTTGGAATCTGAAAGGCAAGAATCAAGCTATACATGAATTCTATTGATGAATATATTTTTGCTTCTATCTTAACAGGAGTACCTCAACCACCTGCAGCTCCTCCAAGCACTTCTACAGATATGACTGCAGTCCCTCCTCCAGATTATAATGATGCTTATCGGAAAGCAAAGATGGCTGATGCAAAAGCCATGAAAATATTGGCACAGACAATGTCTGATGACATTTTCCAGAAGGTTGCTGAGTGCACATTAGCAAAAGCCATTTGGGATTCCCTAAACCAAATGGCTGATGGATCAGCTGATGAAAGGAATGATAGGAGATCAAATTTCATATTCCAATATGAGAATTTCAAGAAACAGGAAGCTGAAACAGTGTCAGAGATGTATAATAGATTAAGCTCAATTATTAATGAGCTAAAAACTCTAGACAAGGTCATCACACTCACTGAAGTGAATGACAAAATTCTGATGTGCTTCCCAAGCTCATAAGATACATTAATTTGGCCCATCAAGGAGGTCAGATGCCTGAATGAGATGTCAACTGAATCTCTATTGGGCAAACTGAAATCTTATGAGCAATTAATAAAGACAAGGGAGGCTGCTGAACAAAGAACACCTCTTGCAGCCAGAAGAGATCAGAACATAGCATTCAAAGCCTTAGAAGAATCAAAATCCACTGCATCAAATGAAGAGCTCATGTGTCTCTTTACAAAGAGATTTTTCGAGATGGCTAGAAAGGACTTCAAGAGGAAGTCAGCAAGAAAGGATGACAGGCCAAAGTATGACAAAACACCAATAAAGGAAGTGGTGTGTTATGGATGCAGAAAGCCTTGGCACTTCCTCTCTGAGTGTCTAGAGAATCAGAAGAAGGAGAAGAGAAGATAAAAGGAAAAGGATTCCAAAAAACAGTTCACCAGTAAACCCTCTTCCAGCAAACAAAAGAGGAAGGAAAAGGGGTAGGTAGCTGAGACTTGGAGTGAGACTGAAGAGGAGTCAACATCTTCAAGCTCCAGTGAAGATGAAGAAGAAGAAAGAGTAAAAGAGGTTTGCCTCATGGCAATTGATGCCTCAAGAAACAACTCAGAAGGAGAGTCAGAAAATGAGGAAGCTTTTGAATCAGAAACTGATCAGGTATTATCATGGTTTGATTATAATTCAAAATCTTTTAAATCAGATTTTAAAATCATGTGTTTTGATTTAATCAAATCTGAGAAGGAAATCAAACTTCTCAGAGATAAGCAAGTTAACTATGATAGCTTAGTTTTAGAAAACACTAAATTGAAAAATGAAATAGATATGTTTAGTGAACAAATCACCCTTTTGAACGATGAATTAAATAAGGCAAACCAGCTAGAAGAATCACTAAATGGAAGAAGCAAACAACTAGCAGTAATTACCAATATATCTAATGCTAGACTTAATGGAAGTAAGTTAGGATTAGGTGCATCATCTAGTGAACCACCTATTATTCAGAAAAACCACCTATGACAACCCATAAACTTTATTTCTGATAAAGGAAAGAAAAATACTGATCAAGTATATAAAGTAAATAAAATCCTTGAACAAATTAAAACTAAGGACAAAATTGAAAAAATAGAAAACACCTAATAAAAACAAAGTTCAGCAATTTTCGTCGACCTCAGATCGACGAAAAGGGGCCAGTTCGTCAAACCCAGATCGGCGAACTCTGAACGCCAACTATAGTTATCATTATTCGTCTAACTGCGATCGACGAACTTTGTATGGTTCGTCGAGCAGAGATCGACGAACATGGGGCACAAAGAATGAACATGTTCATTCTATGGGCAGAGATCAACGATCTCAACCCAATTCGTCGAACTCTGGTCGATGAACTTACATAAATTTGTCGAACCCAGGAAGACTTAACCAAAACTATAACTTTAACAGAAACTTAAATACTTCTAGGAAATCATTTAATCCATTGGCTGACTGGACCATTCCACCTAGGATATACCACCCCTAGGATATAAATCTCAGCCAGAATTTTCTATTATTTCTAGTTTTTCTTATCAGCCATACAAAGGGCCCAAGGTAACCTGGGTCAAAAATCACTAATTGTTTGTATTGCAGGTGAAGAATTGTCCTGGGGTAAATGAAACTTGGTACCTGGATAGTGGTTGCTCCAAGCATATGACTGGCAGCAAGGACATCCTACTCAACTATAAGTCCAAGCTGAGGCCAGAAGTCATTTTTGGTGACTCAAAATATGGACAGTCAGAATGAGTGGGAGAAATAAAAATAGGAGTTGTCACATTCAGAATGGTGACATATGTAAGTGGACTGAAGCATAATCTCATCTCCATAAGTCAATTATGTGATGATGGTTATCATGTATATTTTAACCCTTCTACTTGCTCTATTATTTATAAAAATAACCAAACTGTTTTAACTGGAAGTAGACAAGGTAACATTTATTTAGTAAACTTTCTTTCTGCCACAACTGATATCTGTTTGCTAAATTTAACTAGTACTCAGAATTATTTATGGCACAAAAGACTAGGACATGTAAACCTGAAAAACATTGCTAGGTTATCTAAGCACAACCTTGTTAGAGGTCTAACTTCTGCTCCCTACAAGAGAGAAGGTCTCTGCAGGGCTTGTCGATTAGGTAAGCAAACTAAAAGTAGTTTCAAATCCATTAATAAGTGTGATTCACCTATGATCTTGTACTTGGTACACTTGGATATTTTTGGACCCATAGTTGTACAAAGCTTAGGAGGGAAATCTTACACTTTAGTTATAGTGGATGACTTCTCCAAGTTCAGTTGTGTGTTCTTTCTGAGAACAAAGTCAGATACATTCAAGGTTCTTACAGATTTTCTTAGGATCATATAGATTGAGTTCTCTACTCATGTTACATTGATCAGAAGTGATCATGGCACAGAGTTTGAGTCTCTTCTTATGCATGAGTTCTGTGAGAAGGAAGGTATCAGGCATTTCTTCTCAGCTCCTAGAACTCCCCAACAAAATGGGGTAGCTGAAAGGAAAAATAGGACACTCATTGAAACTGCATGTACATT
The DNA here is from genome assembly GCA_039583875.1 of Platanthera guangdongensis. NCBI lineage: Eukaryota > Viridiplantae > Streptophyta > Magnoliopsida > Asparagales > Orchidaceae > Platanthera > Platanthera guangdongensis. The sequence continues at coordinate 121,889,292 of CM077157.1, forward strand.
ACTTGCTGATGCATACATACCACTAACCTTTTGGGCAGAGGCTGTAAGCACTACAAACTATGTCCTGAATAGTAGTTTAATTCACAAACTGAAGAACAAGACTCCCTATGAATTTCTCAAAGGGAAGAAACCTAAAAAAAACTATTTTAAAGTTTTTGGTTCAACATGTTATATACACAATAACAATAAGAAATATATTAGAAAGTTTGAAGGTAAGGCTGAAGTGAGAGTTTTTCAAGGATACTCCCAAGTAAGCAAGGCTTATAGGGTATTTAATAAATCAACATTAAAAGTAGAAGAGTCAATTCATGTTTCTTTTGATGAAACTAACATGTATTGCAAGGAGAAAGAAGTTTCTACCAGTAGCAACTTGCAGGTACCCCACTTGTGTGAGACATTGGATGGACCAAACCTCACTAAAGAGGTTCCCACTCATCCCTCTCCACAAGTCATTGAAGATAGTGAAGAAGATAAAGCTGAAGAACATGAGCCTCAACCAACAACAAATATAATTCCACAAGAGGAATTTATTCAAAATGTTGTTGCACAACCAACTCCACCCACTGATTTTGTCACACTTAGGGATCACCATAGATCTCAAGTAATTGGAGACATATCAGCAGTTGTATAGACAAGGCATCAACTCAACCAAGACTTGATACATGCCTGTTTTCTCTCTCAGGTTGAACCTCTCACCATTCTTTATGCTGAGCAAGATCCCCAATGGATCCTGGCAATGCAAGAGGAATTTAAAGAATTTGAGAGATGTAGAGTGTGGAATTTGCTTCAAAGACCCCAAAACTACCCAGTTATTGGAACCAAAAGGGTTTTCAGGAATTATCTTGATGCCCAAGGAGTCATTGTGAGGAACAAGGCTAGGCTTGTTGCTCAAGGATATAGGCAAGAGGAAGGAATAGACTATAATCAGACCATTGCAACTGTTGCAAGGTTGGAGGCTATAAGGATCTTCCTTGCCTATGAAGCATTCAAAAGGTTCAAAGTGTTTCAAATGGATGTAAAAAGTGTCTTCTTAAATGGAGTGTTACAAGAAGAGGTTTATGTAGAACAACCTCCAGGTTTTGTTTCTCCAAGTTATCCCTCTTATGTTTTTAAATTAAACAAGGATCTTTATGGTCTAAAGCAAGCTCCAAGAAGCTTGTTATGAGACCTTAGCAAGATTTTTATTAGAGCATAAATTTACAAGAGGAACTGTAGATAAAACCGTTTTCACTAGACATCATAAGGACCAAATTTTGTTAGTGCAAATCTATGTAGATGACTTTATATTTGGCTCTACAGATTCAAAATTATGCAAGAGGTTTTCTGACCTCATGCATTCTAAATTTGAAATCAATAGCATGGGAGAGCTTTCATATTTCCTTGGTCACCAAGTGAAACAGCTTCCTGATGACATCTTCATCTCTTAAGCAAAGTATGCTAAAGAACTTCTAAAGAAATTTGGGATGGCTAATGCCTCAGCTAAGAAAACTCCCATGGCCACAAATGCTGTTGTGTATTCTGATATACCAGGAAAACATGTAGATCAGAAACTTTATAGGGGCATTGTTGGGTCCCGATTATACCTTACAGCAAGTAGGCCAAATATTATGTTTGTTACATGCCTTTGTGCTAGGTTCCAAGTGAACCCTAAAGAATCTCATCTAATTTTCTTAAAAAGGATTTTAAGATATATAAAGAGTTGTCCTGATCTAGACCTATGGTATCCTGCTAAATCAGAATTTGAGTTAACTGGATACTCTGATGCTGATTTTGCTGGATGCCGGGTTGATAGAAAAAGTACTTCAGGAACTTGCCACTTCCTGGGTATGAGATTAGTATCATGGTTCTGTAAAAAGCAAACATCAGTGTCAACTTCAACTACTAAAGCAGAATATATTGCAGCAGCCAGCTGTTGTTCACAGATGCTCTGGATACGGAATCAGCTTCTAGATTATGCGTTCAACTTAAATAATTCAACCCTCTTCTGTGATAATACTAGTACTATAGCCATAGCACAAAATCCAGTTCACCATAGTTGGACAAAGCATATTGATATAAAACATCATTTCATTATTGAGTGTGTAGACAAAAATATGATTAAGCTTGTTTATATCTACACTGATTTACAAAAAGCTGATATATTCACCAAACCTCTGGATGAGAAAAATCATGCTTTCTTTCTAAATCAGCTGGGAATGATCAATGGAGAAGACTTAGCTTAAGTTCTGTCTACATTCGACGAATTCTCCAAAGTTTGTCGAACGGAGTTCGACGAACTAGGGAAAGTTTGAGAGATATTCGTCGAACGGAGTTCGATGAACTCTCTGTGAGTGAAATAATTTTCGTCGAATAGCGTTCGACGAACTTTGCTTCAGAAGATATTCGTCGACCTAAGATCGACGAACCGTCTTCAATTCTTTTGATGAGCTCGACGAATTATTTAACTCTAAACTATTTCGTCGACCTCAGTTCGAAGAATCATTTTATTTTTATGGAGTGGAGTTTGTCGATTCATATTCTGGAAAACCTATCTAGATTTTCTTCGACCTCCATCCCGCGCTTTTTGTTCCCTTGCACTTGGTAGCTTTTTATGTCATCTGCAGGTGATTCCATGGCAATTCCAGCAGGAGCTCTAGCCGCTATGAAGTTTGACACTAGATTTGATGTCTACTTCGAATCATTCCAGCACTCGGATCCACTCTTTCTATATATTCTGGAACTTCTGGAAGAACAGAATCTGAAGAACCTGATGACCACCAGGATAAAGTTGGCAGAAACAAAAATCAGAGAATGGGTCTATACTTCATCCACTTCTGAAGACAATACTATGACAGGTTCAATCGCCGGTAACACTGTCTCCTTAACCCCCGCTATTTTAACTGAAATATTTGGTTTGAAAAATGGCGAAGAGGAATTAGAAATTGATTCTGAAGAGTTTAATATGATGCTAAATCTGATGGGTTATGCTGGTGACAACCCAAATAAATTGTTGAAGAGGCATTTGTCTGCAGCATATAAGTTCCTGGCAGACATTATTGGGAAGGTCTTGCTTGTCAAGCATACTGCACATGACTACATCACAAGACATCAATTCTTGGTCATGTGTGCAGTAATAAATAAGATGCAAGTGGACTGGGTTCAGATCTTATTTGATCTGATAAAGAAGAAAAATAACAAGAAATAAGTGTGTTTTGGAAGGATCCTAGGGATCTTCCTCAAGGAAAGGCTGTTGAATCCCTGGTCTCCTAGACCATATTCATCAATGTCAGTAAAAGGCTCACCTGTGCCTTATTTGGCAGGTGGGAGAGGACAATTACAAAGTTGCCTAAGTCTTCTACCTCTTCCACCCCAGCTTCTGAAGGCACCAGGGCTGTTAAAGCCACTCCCACACCTGCTGAAGAGATTCTTCCCACACCACCATCTCTTCCCGCACCCCTTCCAGCAAACCAACTCACTCCATCTCCCATTATTTCTTCAACACCCCAATCACAATAGCATTCTCATGTTCCTACTCTACCTTCATCTCCTCCACTTGACATCACTGACATTCCATCTTCCCCTCTTCAAGAAAATCCACAACCAACACCTCCTGATTCCCCTCATGACACATATATTTCTACACCACCACAGTCTCCACTTCCCCCACATCTATCTTCCATACCATCTTATATCCTACCATTAGATACCATGATGCAAGATGCCACCCCTCAATCCTCATCAACATCTAACCTTCACATACCTGCTGTTCCACCCTCTGTTCCCTTAATAGTTGCCACCCCTTCCACACCAACTGCAACACCATCTACAACTTTCTCATTGGACCCCACTACTATCTTATCTATCATCACCATCATCACCCCCTTCTGAAATCCCTTATAGCAGAGGCCATTACACCTCTTGCTACTACCATTACCTCTTTATCTGCTCAAATATCTGCCCTCACTGCTGCCCCCTCCTCAGTCAGGGGCCTGGCCTCAGTTCCTACTGAAACCAGGCAGGGGGAGATTGCTGATGATGAAGTAGCAGCAACAGCTTCAGACACTTCAGCTCCAGCACCAGCAGATACTCCAGTCCCCAAATCAGCATATACAGATTGTATAGATAAAGATTTAATTGATTTTATTGATACTGATATGGACATTGATGAAACTGTTGGTGATTTTATCCTCAATCCCACAGTTAATTTACAAGAATTGCTGAAAACTTTTGATACTGTATATATGCATCTTCTTCCAGCAAAATTCACTAAGCCACATTTGGCTATTGTGCCTTATATTTCTCCTATCAGTCCAGCAGTTGCTAAGCAACTATGTGACATCTTTGTAATTCCAGTTTCTGCACCAACCTTGACAGTCATTCCATCCCCTCCAGAAGCTATCTCAGCACCAATCTTTGTGATGGATGACTCCCCTATACCAGACCTAGATGAGTTGATCTTGGCTGACATTGAAGAACAAAATAAGGCAGTAGCTGAAAGCTCTGTCCTAGTTACTTCTGATTCTTGTATAGTCTCTTCTTCAACTCCTGCTGAAACTCCAGCCTTTGAAACTTCTGCTCCTGCTACATAAAAGACTGCTACTTATGATAAAGCCTTGAAAGCATTGGATGCTCTATATGATAACCCTCAGGGTTCTGCCAGTGATGATGATGAAGATGATGATGAAGAAGATTCAGATGAAGAAATTGCTAAGAAGAAGAAGAAAATGTTGTCTAAGAAAAGTAAAGCCCCTCCTCCTCCTCCTGCTACTAAGCTAAACCCAAAGAATGACACTCCATTCTATATTCTCCAAAATATTACCCCTTACAAAGGAATTCCAGCATGGATGTGGTTGTCTAAAAATCAGCAAAAGGATAAGAAAAGAAGTAGAAAATACTCTCCTCCACCAGTTCAGAGATATAGAAGAGATCCACCTCCTCCACCTCCTCCAGCAGCTGGTGCCACTGGATCTAGCTCTCAGAGATCTGCCCCTATGCAAACATATCAGAGACATCAAGGGAGATCTTCTAGAAGCAGTCAGCAAAGACATCACTCTTCAGAAACTCAACAACAGCAACATCAACAACATCAACAACATCAGCAGCAACAACAAAGTATCCCTGCAGATCAGAAAGCTAAAAGTCCTGAAAAACCAGATTCACCTCCTATTCCTTTTGAAGATCCTGAAACAACAAACTTTGCTAAAATGGCCAGGTTCCAGGAACTTGTTGTTCTATCCTTGATTAATAAAGAAAAAGCTGAAGGCAAAGATATATCAGGATATTTCACTATGTCCAAATACAAGAAGGAAGATCTCAAAAGATTTGATAAAGCTAACAAATTGTTCAATGTTGATGATTATATGAAGCTCCATCCTGAAGCAGTTGTCCCCAGAACTACATCTCTGAATATTATTGGAGTAGCTGACATGACAATGACATAGGCACAGGCTTTGGATCCAAAGAGAGAAATTATATTTACAAAGCCAAGTGAAAAGATTAAAAAGACAAGTCCATAGAGAAGAAGCAAAAGAAGTAATCCTTACTTTGTTTTAATTTCTTTGCTTTTCTTTCTGTATTTGCTTTCGAACTGTGTTATCTGTTTAAACAAAGCTTATGTACATATATATCTGCTGCATATGTTGGTAATTCTCTGCCAGATATATCTTTTTTTGCTTTGTTTATTTTTATGTTTATGTTTTGAGTCTATTAGTGAACTCACCCAAATAGGGGGAGTTTGCTGGATCCCTAGTTGATTTAGGCTAGGTTCACTAACTTAGGATGTGACCCAACATGTATAAATAGGGTCAAAGTTGTGTCCTAGAAGTCTAGGCCAAGTCCTTAGAATCAACATCAGATGGACTAGCTATCAACAAAACTATCAGAGACTCAAGACTTATAAGATTTCAAGACCAAGTAAAAATGAGTTTGACGTTGGTCGAACTCAGGTCTACGAAAGACGTTCTCAGCTCAACGATCTTGAGATATTTCTCTAAGCTGAGCTCGACGATCTTCATTCTCTGGTCAATGAAAACTGGGATTCGTCAACAAACTAAAGTCAGGATAACTCCAGATTATTCTAAGTACAACATCAGACTTTGGTCGACGAACAAGATTTTGAGCTCGATGAACTTATACCTCCAGTACACAACTTATCCGGTTGACGAATTCAACATCTCAGGTCAACAAACTTAGTACTCTACTCGACGAATTCTGGAACCAGTAGATCTGTGTCAACACTTAGGGCATGAGTCGACACCAACTATGTCGACACCAAAAAACTTTTGTTGACACCAAGACTAATCAGTCGACATCCACCTGTGTCGACACCAGAAGATTCATGTCGACACATAGAATATCAGTCAACACAAAACACTTGACTAAGTCCAGAAATGTTGCTGAACTCCAGTCGACGAATGCGTCGACACCAGAAGATTCATGTCGACACACAGAATATCAGTCAACACAAAACACTTGACTAAGTCCAGAATTGTTGCTGAACTGCAGTCGACGAATGCAATTGTCAGCTCGACGAACTTCAGACAGAAATGAAAGGATCTGAAGCATGCATGTTACGTTATCAGCTCGACGATCTTGGAACTCAGCTCGACGAACAAGAAGCCGTCTGGTCGACGAATACAATATCTCAGCTCGACGAACTGGTAACTCAGTTCGACGAATTCTATTATTCGTTCGACGATTCCAGACTTATCCATTTCTGTCCTTCTGCCCCCATTATAATGCAGAAATTCCTGAGTAATTAATGCTCAAACATTCTCTGAATGTATCCGTTAGAGGAAGCATTAATTATGGTCTTCCTCAGGATTATTACTTGCTGATTTTCCACGGGACAGTTAAGTAAATACATCAATGCCGATTATTCTCAGGCCGTCAACATTAATTACAGAGGATTTAAATTTTTGAAAAGATATAGAAGAAAAGAAGAACAACAAGCAAGAACTAGAGAACAAGAATATACTTAGTCAGAAAAACACAGTCACATATAGACTGACTACAAGATTTCATACAGCACCAGAAAAGCTTCACACAAAACTCATACTGAAGCTTACAGGGACAGACAGTGATCTTCAATTCAGAAGAAGAAGAACAATCATACTATATCAAGAGTCTTCTTCTTCAATATTCTTTCCAGGACTTCCAAGGACAACAAATATCAAATCAGTCAAGAAGCTCATGCATTACTGCTTATCAAGAACTATGATTGAAGACCTATCACCCTGCAGCAAAGCTCCAGACCTTCCCTGAACCATTCTATATCTCAGGGGGAGTTGTTTGCTAACATCATTCCACTTAAGTCTTCTCAGTTTATTGAGAAAGAGAGGACAAAATCACCCTCTCACCCCCTCCTGTATAAAGGGTTGTCATCTCGCTTCAAAAGTGATTCCTGGTTGCAGGTCTCCTAACCAAAAGACTTGAGTTGGTTTTTGGTGACCTGATCAAACCACATTGGTGTCAGGCACCTGATCAAAAACCTGAGTGGATTCCTACCAAGGGTTGTAGAAGAGTGGATGTACCTTGGTTGGGGAACCACTATAAATTTCTTGTGTCGTTTGGTTGCCTATCTTTTTCTTTTTGTTGTTGTTGTGTTGTTGTGATTAAGTTCATTATTTTCTTTCTTTGTTTTCATAATTACTGCACTCTTCCAGTTTACAGCAAAAGCTGTAACAGCACTTTTATTTGAGACCTAACAAATTTTAAATATACTCTATTCACCCCCACCCCTCTAGAGTATTGTAGACCTAACCCTCACTTTCAAATTAGCCTTTCAGCAGTGTTTATTGGCTGGCTCTGACTGCCATTTGCAGCAGTCTTCTTTGCAGATGATATGCTATTTATAACATCAGAGATAGCTAGATTTGGCCTGCTAATAGACTAGCCCTTGGTCTGAATCTTTGTTGGATGGGCTTGAGTGAAGGCTACTACCTTGTTCTTGAGAGTGGGGGCCGAGGTACCAAAAATAAATGGTCCAAGATGGGCATTTGAATTTCCTCATGTGGAGCCTTAAAGTCACTCATTCCCCTAATATACCTTCCACCATAGTTATGAACATCTTTGTTCTCACTAGTGGATCTACCATTCATCTAGTGACCATAAATGCTTTATTGGTGATACCTGTTTTAAGGCAACATCACCTTCTTAAAAGGGATGAGAGGCTTAGAAGTCAGAGGCTAGACTGAAGCTTTCCCTTTCCCTTTGGAAGGAGAAACTCTAGTGTTTCACTAAACCCCAACCCCTTCTTACCCTTCTGAGAGGAGGAGTCTATCAAGGGCAACATAGTATTGGGCTTAGAGTAACTAGCCACAATTCTCTTCTCCCTCTAGAGTTTCTCTTCATGATCTCTAATGAAATTATTCTTGTACTTGATGGTACCAATCTGGATGAGAGTAATGTTCCTGAGTTGATTGACTTCCCTAGCCTTCTGATCCAACAAGGATGCTGTCTCAGCCTGCTGGGAAGCTGCTAGCTGAAGGGAGGTTTGATGCGTAAGATCACGGCATGAACCGTCGCACAGTAATATAAAATGGGGGTTTTCCAAGTATCGATCTCTCAAGGACACAGTAAGGTGGAGTTAATTTGAGTAGGACTTGAGATTGAAGTCCTTAGGGTCGGCGGTAACGATGGGGGCTTTGATATTGCGGATAAAGAAAATAAAACACTATCAACTACTCCTATGAAACACGGCTATGCGATGCTTCGCCAGGCGGGATGGAAGACTAGTCGGGCCGCTATGCACCGAATCACTAGGCGGATGGACGAGAAGGCTAGCGGATGAGGTGGTTAGAACGGTAGAATGAGGGTCGTGAGCACCTCTTCGCTATGTACGGTTCTAGTAATTGCTAGAACGGCAAGGGTGGATGGTGGTGGATGGAATATGGCGTATCTCAAGCAACTTAGGCAGTAAAATGAAATAGGAATCACATAGACATGAAACACATAACATATACAAACACAGTGCACTTCATCAATATAAATAGATTTAAAACACCAATATTCAACAATAAGCAAGAACAAGTCAAGAGACGACCGAATACGAAGTCTTGCTGAGGATTCACGGTTGGAATCGTCGGGTTGTCAATCCGTGTCCAAGCTCGGTCCTCAAATGCGTCCGGGGTAGAGAAGGGCTGTCACCACCTTCCAATGGCCCGTCTTCTTCGTCTCACGATAGTGGACGAAGTTTGCTAGCTTTCCTTTGCTTGATGGCTATGGCGTCAAACCCTACTTGAAGCTCACGGATGAAGGAGAAGGCCGAGAGGAAGCTCTGGCTTGGATTTGGCGGTGAAAGCTTGCCCGGAGCACCTCCCTAGGGTGGAAGATGAAGGGGAACAGCGGAAAAGGCGGAAAACGGCGGAGAAATGTCGAGCTCTGGATCCTCCTTGAATTAAGGCGAGACCTGCACTATTTATACAAAGCAGAAATGAACAATGCTCACGATCACATTTGCACGACCAGTGGTCGTGCGCACTATGTCTGGTGCTCGTGCACACTGGCATGGAAGAACAGGAAGAAGAACAAGGATAACACGCACGAATAGTGGCGCACGACCAGTGGTTGTGCGCACTAAGTTCAATGGTCATGCGATTACCCCAGACAGGACTCCAGATAAGAGGAATTAATGCACACGATCAGTGGCGCACGACCGGTGGTCATGTGCATTATGTCCAGTGGTCGTTCGCTTACCCCAGGCTGATTCTTGAAAACGAAGAGTAGTGCGCACGATCAGGGGCGCACAACCAGTGGTCGTGCACATTAGATCCCATGAGCGTGCGCAGTATTCCAGTTTCACAACCATCCCGGAACACGCACACGACCCCTGTACCGAAAGGAAAAATCAATCACTGATATGTGCAGACATTCCAGGCAATCACAAAAAGGAGTACAAACTATAAAAATAACAAAATACACAACCACGGGCATAGATGTGCACTTCCTATTGAAATAACGATAAGATGAAATATGAACGATATAGAACTAAAAGTGAAGTGCAAATGCGTGAAAACTAACTCAGATGAGTCCAAAAATAGATATATAAAGTGGACTCATCACACCCTCAGACTTAACTGTTTGCGCGTCCCGAGCAAACAAAATCTAAGCAGATAGGGAAAAATACAAGTTAACAAAGAAATTGCAATACGAAGTACCATGCGAAGTCGCATGCTCGCGCACGTAAAAATATAATAGAAGAAATTTCTAAGTATACAAAATAGTTTATAATTTTCACAATGCGTATCAACATTTTATTATTACTCAAAAATAGAATCACGGTGAATCATCTGGTCATGCGTAGGGAGAAAGTAGACTAATCGCTAGGCGAGCATTGCCAAAGATCAGGGCTCGGGATAACCTCCAAAGGAATCCACCAATGTTCGTGACCATATGCTTGCCCTTTCGCATTCTCTCCACGACACTGGTTTATGTTCACATACGAATCAGTAGGACTTTAGGTGAAGAGATGGGGCTTGGGTTTCAGTGAGGTAAACAAGGATAAACAAGAAGGCTATGCACCTAACCAAATGAGCTAGTATAAAAGGAATCCTCTACTAAGCAAAATACACGCGGGTACACCACACCCCCAAACTTAACTTTTAACATATGGGTGTGTGCACCGCCTACTCCAAATATAATCACATTTCCAAAATGATTTTCCATTAAAACGTTTTCTTTTCATTCATTTTTTCCTTTACAAATATATATATATATTTTTCTTTTTCTTCATTTTATTTTCACAATTCAGCAGATATAAACTTGGGAGCACTTCCACATTTTCACAAATAAAATCACCACATCACATCCAAACATTAAAATGTAAAACTCTGATGCTCAACTTGGGTGTGCGACTAGGATTGGATATGAGGCTTTGGTGATTTTATGGTGGAGCTGAATCAAAAGGAGGGGTAGGCACAACGAGGCTAGTGAGGACAAGATGTTAGGAATGGTACAAAGCTCAACCGGGCCAAAATGATGGCCTACATCACGCTCATGTGAGTGAACTAACCTATACCCATGCTTCAAGAATAGTTTGGGGCAAGTTCTTAACCAACTAGAAAGACTATCCATCCCCCCGACTCGTGCAATACCAACCTAACAGTCGTCTACACACATCCCTAAGCTACCGTCGGATTCACACCGGATTCACCAATTTTTGAGTAGAATAAAAAGTATTTACGCAATTAGAAAAATATAAAACTATAAGCATACAGAAAAATTAAATCTACTCAAATTTCTACACGAGATGAGAGCAGTTGACTAGGAGCACAGCAAGGTCAACATTTTCCTCCGTCTCACAATCCTATGTCAGCACCATAATTTTCCCAAATCTAATGAAGAAATGAGTTTAACTCGCGGCACACTAATAGCTAAGCACGCGCTCATGTGGGTGCAGTGGTGTGCAGTGCAATGAACTAATCAAAATAAAACTATAAAAGTTTCTAGTATGCACAAGAAATGTGTGCATACAAAAGGTAACAAATATATCCCCCAGACTTAAACTAAACTACACAACAAATGATATAGAAATTAAACTCAAAAAGAGCTAAGGGAAGAGGTTACCCAATGCTAAGCTAGTGAGCATACCAGAAGGCATGTGGAAACCTGAAGCAGGCCCGCCATACGAAGAGTCAGAACCCCGCCAATGCAATTTGCCTAGAATACCTGCAGGGGTGAGCTCCGCAAAAAAAGAAAAATAGAAAATACAAAGAAATGCTAAAACTAAGCTAGACATGAAAAATAAAAATGCAGGAAATGAAAGATAAGTATTGGGGTTATTGTCATCCCAGCACGACTTATTACATTCTAAACAGTTCTAGCTAATGGGCCTATGAAATAAAAAGTGCACAGGTAACTGGCCTAATATCCGTTGCGGTAGCAAGTACCGATACGGAGTTAGAGCAGTTATCCATCTACCTAAATAATCATACCTTCTCAACACAGGTAGAGGAAATAGGAAATAAGAAGAGGAGGAGCACTGGTCCTCACTCATCTTATCACAAAATAAATCCTTACCTGACAAGGTATCGTCTATCATAGTCCCGCAGGAGGCGATGGCAACGGCATAAGCACAAAGATCATCGTCATCCCAACATACCTGTGGAGACTCATCGTGCACATGCTCAGAAAAGGAAGAGGGATCAAGTAATAAAAGAGAAGAAGAACTAAAAGAATCAAAAAATGGGAGAGTGATCCCGGTCTCACTCTCAGCAGGATCCAAGCATAGATCACTGTCGGTGTCATATGAGTCATACCGAGGGGAATCCGAGAACTTGAGGTCCGCGGTGGTTAGAGGAATGGCCTCATCCAATAAGGAGGTGCAAACCTCCGCATCGGAAATGGAATATTCCTCATCCCACCGGGGTGCGTCAAAGTGTTCCGAAAATCCACCTTCTCCGTCGGAGATAGAGGAATCATCATCCCACTTCGGCGCAACCTCGGGCACCGAATCATCAACAAGTACGGCATCATCAACCGACTCACACAAAAATGGAGTAGCACAATGCGGCAAAAATTGCGGAGGAGCAAGGCTGCTCTCAAAATCAAGCACTGAATGAGCAGGCCCCCATCGCAAAATCATTCGCTGACGCCACCACCGTCGACGAACGGAACAATCTCATCGTCCCATACAGGAGCGTACATGAGTTCCTGCTCCTCTTTTTGTTGGCTAACACCAGAGTGATCATCATCACTCAAGGAAAGCTCGTAAAAAGGGATCGAGGGAACCATGAAAGAGAAGTTTTATGCGGCTAAATATTCTTCGGTAATCTCAACGGGTAAAGAATGAGCAAGGTATGTTATGTCAGTGTATGGTCCAGACAACACACTGGTAGGCCTGTCCACAATAGTCTTCCGCGAACGGGAGGTTGTTGTGCACACGCCCTCAGAGGGAGAAGGCTTGCACAAACGAGGGAAATCCTTCAACATGTGGCCCACACCTTGACATAACAAACACCGAATGCAATGCTCGGCATTCATAATAGCAATGACATCTATGGATCGGCGCAAAGTGTCACGGATACGTCACTCAGCATCAGTATCCATCACGAAAAAAAATAATTGCTGAAAAAGTGCTACACAGCTAAAATGAAAATAGCACGGATCTGCTATCTAAATCAAAAATCAGAAAAGGGCAAAAAGAAATAAGCAAAATAAAAATTCTAATAACCAAAGCAAATAAGAAAAAAAATGATATGCACAAATGGAAAAGTGCTTCAATCTATTATCTCCCTCTCCACAAACTCACACGACTGTGTTCCCCGGCAACGGCGCCAAAAACTTGATGTGTAAGATCACAGCAGTGAGCCGGTCGCACAAGTAATATAAAATGGGAGTTTTCCCAAGTATTGATCTCTCAAGGAACACAGTAAGGTGGAGTTAATTTCGAGGAGGACTTGAGATTGAAGTCCTTAGGGTCGGCGGTAACGATGGGGGCTTTGATATTACGGATAAAGAAAATAAAACACTATCAACTAATCCTATGCAGTGTCGCTATGCGATGCTTCGCCATGCAGGATGGAAGACTAGTCGGGCCGCTATGCACCGAATCACTAGGCGGATGGACGAGAAGGCTAGCGGATGAGGTGGTTAGAATGGTGAAATGAGGGTCGTGAGCACCTCTTCGCTACGCACGCTTCTAGTAATTGCTAGAACGGCATGGGTGGATGGTGGTGGATGGAGTATGGTGCAACTCAAGCAACTTAGGAAGTAAAATGAAATAGGAATCACATAGACATGAAACACATAACATATACAACAACAGTGCACTTCATCAATATAAATAGATTTAAAACACCAATATTCAACAATAAATCAAGAACAAGTCAAGAGATCGACCGAATCCGAAGTCTTGCTGAGGATTCACGATTGGAATCGTCAGGTTGTCAATCCACGTCCAAGCTCGGTCCTCAACTGCGTCCGGGGTAGAGAAGGGCTGTCACCACCTTCCAATAGCCCGTCTTCTTCGTCTCACGATAGCGGACGAAGTTTGCTAGCTTTCCTTTGGTTGATGGCTATGGCGTCAAACCCTACTTGAAGCTCACTGATGAAGGAGAAGGACGAGAGGAAGCTCCGGCTTGGATTTTGCGGTGATAGCTTGCCCGGAGCACCTCCCTAGTGTGGAATATGAAGGGGAACAGCGAAAAAGGCAGAAAACGGCCGAGAAATGTCGAGCTCCGGATCCTCCTTGAATTAGGGCGAGACCTGCACTATTTATACAAAGCAGAAATAAACAATGCGCACGATCACAGGCGCAAGACCAGTGGTCGTGCGCACTATGTCCGGTGCTCGTGCGCACTGGCATGGAAGAACATGAAGAAGAACTGGGATAACTCGCATGAAGAGTGGCGCATGACCAGTGGTCATTCGCACTAAGTTCAATGGTCGTGCGATTACCCCAGACAGGACTCCAGAAAAGAGGAATCAATGCACACGATCAGTGGCGCAAGACCGATGGTCGTGTGCATTATGTCCAGTGGTCGTGCGCTTACCCAAGGCTGATTCTAGAAAATATAGAGTAGTGCACACGATTAGGGGCACACGACCAGTGGTCGTGCGCATTAGATCCCATGAGCGTGCGTAGTATTCCTGTTTCACAACCATCCCGGAACACGCACACGACCCCTGTACCGAAAGGAAAAAACCAATCACTGATATGTGGAGACATTCCAGGCAATCACAAAATGGAGTACAAACTATAAAAATAACAAAATACCACAACCACGGGCATAAATTTGCACTTCCTATTGAAATAATGATAAGATGAAATATGAACGATATAGAACTAAAAGTGAAGTGCAAACGCGTGAAAACTAGCCCAGATGAGTCCGAAAATAGGTATATTAAGTGAACTCATCAAGGTTGCATCCTTAGCTACTTCTTAGTCAACTTCTTGCTTTTCTTAAAGGCATCCAGAAGGTTACCATATCCGTCAATCAATTGATTGACATCTGAAAGTGCAGCTAGATCTGATATACTCTAGAGGGGTGGTGAATAAAGTATATGGTGCTTGAAAACTTTTTACAACAATTGTTGCAATGTGAGTAAGCAGGGAAGCAATGAATAAATCTAATCACAGAACTAAACTAATCATAAGCTAATCACCGAATAATCACTGCCAGAAACAAAAATAAAGAGAAGCAAGGCAGAAGACACAAGAAAATATAGTGGTTCCCCTAAACTTGGGTACATCCACTCTTCTACCACCCTAGGTAGGAATCCACTGCAGAATGAGTTGATCAGGTGTCCTGGGCACCAATGAGCTTTTGATAAGGTGCTCAAAAATCAATGCAGATTTTTTGATCAGGTGTCTTGCCACCAATGATCTTTTGACAAGGTGCTCAAAAACCAAGTTCAAACTTTTGAAGGGAGTTTGAGAAACCCTTTACAGAGATGGGGGTGAGAGAGTGATGGAAGTCTTCTCTTTCTCAGATCAGCTGAGAAGACTATGTGGATTTGATGGTGTCATAGCTCCCCCTGAGTCCTTAAGATGATCAGGAAAAGAAGCTTTGTTGTAGGGTGATAGGCCTTCAGAAGTTGAGCTCTAGTAAGAGATGATTTCAGCAACAGCTGAAATGTTAGGTGTCTGGAGTCCTGAAAGATGTTGGCCTTGAACACTTTAGACAAGAGAGATCTGAGGATTTCAGAAAATTTGATCTCCTTGGATGTGTGTTCTTGAGTATTCTTTGAGACAGAGAATATTTTGTTCTTGCTCTTAAGGTTACTGATGTCTGTCTGAGTGTATCTATATGAGAGATTCAAAAATTCTTTGCTTTTATTGTCTGGTACTGAATAGAAAAACATCCTCTGTCAAAAATAGCCATTGGTCTGCATTAATTGCATCCTTAATTGCAAAAAGTCTTCTGGAGGAAAGTCCATAGAAATATTCCTTGAAAATCCCTTGAAACTTGGTCCAGAAATAAATGAAAATGGCTAGAAAATCTTCTGAATTAAATGCAGAATAACTCCTTAACTGAACTGAATTTGAATCTTGAAACATCCTTGAAGTTATCTGAAAACGTCGAACTGAGCTCTACTATCGTCGAACTGAGCTCAGCGATATGGATTTATATTGTAACAAAATATCGTTGATCTGAGCTCAAAGATCGTCGAACTGAGCTCAGAGATAGAGATCCAAAGCTGAGTCAAGATCGTCGAACTGAGCTCACTGATCGTCGAATAGAGTTCGACGATATGATGAAGTTGAGCTCAGCGATCGTCGAAAGGAGTTCGACAATCTGTCGAAGTTGAGCTAGATGATCGTCGATCGGAGTTCGACGAATCGTCGTGCTGAGCTCGACGATATGACTTAGTCTCAAACTGAAAAAGTCTTGGTCTTGAGGGCAGCTTCCAAACTTAGACATCAAACCCTTAGACTCAATTCTAATTGACCTTTTGAGCTATACAGAAGGTCAAACATTGGTTTCCTAGAGACATAGTGATCCTGACCAAAATTAGTAATAGGGTGTCCCAACAATCTCCCCCTATTTGGGTTAGGATTACTATTTACAAAGTTTGGAAAAATTAAATAACATACAAGCAGCAATACAGAAAAACAAAAAGCTGGACATTGCAGAACCACAGAGATATATATATCATCCCAGATAATAACCAGAAGTTAAGATGATTGTCACCTTACATAATCATTTCTTTTCCTTGCCTTTAATGAGTTTGATTTCTCTGTTGGGGTTGAGGGCTTCCTTATTTGATCTAGTATCATTTGCTGCACCTAAAGTGGTTTGCTGTTTGGGCCTGGGAACTACAGCTTCAGGATGGAGTTCCATGTACCTGTCAGAATCAAAAAATTTGCTTGACCCATATTTTCCAACTCTTTCTTTCTCTGTTCAGACATTGTAGAGATGTTAGAGGAATCTCTTCCTTGCTCTTTAGCTTTCTTGATTTGATCCAGTGCAGCAAGTTCTTTCATCCTTGCAGTCCAAGCACCTGGATTGTTCATAGGGTCTTCAAAAGGTACTGGTGGCTCATATCTATTAGAAGGATTGTCCTGAGGAGGCCTGGATGAAATAGTTTCCTTCAACTTATAGGGAAAAGGACCAGAGGTGGTGTCAGATGAAATTTGTCCTTCCCTGGAGTATTGATGTTGTGCCTTGAGTATCCCTTAGAGTAAACCTGGACTTCTCTTTGATTGCCTATGTATCCTCCTCTCCTGGATTGAGAACCCCTGGACTGGCTTCCCTATGATAAGATCTGGCATGTGGCTGATATGGTGCCTGACTTCTAGCAGGGGCTTGAGCAGCTGAACTTCACCTGCACCTGCATTAGGAGGAGGTGGTGGAGGAGGATGAGAATGTTGGAATTGAGAGGAGCCCTTTTCATATTTTATTTTCTTCTTCATTGCTTTGAGCTGATTATTTGAGTACTGAATCCAGTGCTCAGTGATGGGGCAATCATGAAGAATATAGTATGGTATATCATTGTTATCCTTGACCTTGGCAGGAGGTACTCTCTTCATGGCTTTGCTCCTTGCCTTTCTCTTCCTAGCAATGGTAGCAGAAGAATCATCAGAGTCTGTTCTGAACTCATCACTTTCAGAACTCTGATCATTATACAGGGCATCAATCTTCTTCATCAAATCTTGCTTGAGCTGGATTAAAGTAGGTACAGAACTGTTAGCAGGAGTTGAGGCAGTAGCAGTAGTGACAACAGCAGATACAGAAGTTATTGCAGCAGATAGTGAAGGTGTGGCAGTTGAAGTTGAAATAATAACAACAGCAGCAGATACTACAGGTTCTGAAGAAGTAACAACAGCAGCAGCAACAGTTTCACTAACAACAATATCAGCAGTAGAAATATCAGCAGAAAATTCAGAAGGCTCAAACTCATGTGCCTTTGTCATAAGGATCTCCTTAGAATTGGGTCATCAGCAGTAGCAATTTATCAACAGAATTTTCAGCAATATATCAACCATATTATCAGAACAGCAGCGAGGGGCAGCAACATCAGAAACAGCAACATCAGAAACAATCATACTGCTTTCAGCAGAAATAGCAGCAGCATACACTGACTTGACAAATAAAGTGATGATGCTGGGGTCACAGTAAGAGAAAGGCACAAGGGCCTTGGATAGATCCTCTGGGGGCTGGATGGAAACTGTCTCTGGCAGACATCTGAAATATATAGAATCAAATGCTGAGAGCAAAGACTTGAGGTCTATTGCAAAGACTACAGCAGGAGGAACTGGATCTTGAGACAAAGCAGTAGTAGTAGCAAGAACTGAGGAAACAGCAGTAGGCAGGCTCACTGAAACAGTAAGAGCAGCAGCAGGCAGACTCACTTCATAGGGCATCTCCCCCTGCCTAGATTCAGACATGGCTGGATCAAGGTACACTACTGAAGGGGCTGCCTGAGGGAATAGAGAGGAAAGCCTGGCAGAGAGGGCTACCATTGACAGGAGTAATGGAGCCAAGGAGGTCTCCAAGAGAAGAGATAGACTGGGGGCTAGCAGTTCATAAATCCTGTCAGCAAGGACTGGAATATCTACTTGCTCAGTAGTGACTGGAGCAGAGGTAGAGGATGGAGGAGTAGCTGTTGATGATGGTAGTGGAGAGCTGGAGTAGTGTGGAAGGGATGGTGGTGGTGTGGGTAAGGTGGTGATGGAGGACAGTGGGATGGAGATGGAGGTTGTGAAGGTAGGTTGATCAATGATCTCTTGCAGAAGATCTTGATAAGATGTTGAGGATGAGGGTAGCTCAGGAGGAGAGGATGGTGAGTCATCCATAAAGGAATCATCAATGAGGTTGAAGGATGGATTGGAGGGTGATGAAGTGGCATCTGGTTGAGGGTAGGAGAATAATGGATGGAATTGGTCTTCTGTGGTTGGAAGAGTAGGGATTGGAGATGGTGTGGATGTTGGAGAGGGGCTGGAGATGATGATGGTGAATGGACTTTTAATGGTAGATGGAATAGGAAGAGATGGAATTGGAGGAGGAGGAGGAGAAACATCAGCAGGCAGGTCAGCTGCAGGGGCAGAGACCTGTGGGGAAGTGACTTTGACAGTCCTGGTGCCTAAAGGAGTACTGGAGGATGGCCTGCTGGGCTTGATGATCTGTCTGTCCCATTTACCAAAAAGGGCACAAGACAGTCTCTTGGATGCATTAATGTGGATTCCATAGGAGACCAACAATGTAGGGCACCTGTTCTGCAGAAACACCCCTAGAATTCTTCCAAAGTTTACAAAACGTGTGCTGATTTTCTTCTTAATGAGGTCAAATAAGACCTATCCCCAATTCAGGTTCTTCCTGTCTACTAGGGCTCCCATTAGGCAGAGTGTTGGGTATTGTATCCACGATTACCTAGATTTGAGGAAGCCACCTGTCAAGCTAAGATGAATTCACAATGTATTTGATGAAACATCTTAAGTTGTACTTGCAGTCTCTCCACGCTAAGTGCACACCAATATCAGGGTGCAGTAGGTCAATATACACGGGTCTGCACGACGTAATCCCTCGTTGAGCAGATCAGTGTGTTGGCCTATGTGTGCTCTCTCTATTGGAGTGCACTTACGTTTCAAGTACAGGGCCGCTCATATGCAAAGAACAAGGAACACAGAGGATCAAGGAGCAGCTTCTGGGGTGGAAGACGAAAATTCGTCCAAGGCAAATTCGACGAGAATCACCAAGTGATTCTCGCCGATTCGGCGAGAATCACTAGTGATTCTCGCCGAATCGACGAGAATCACTAGTGATTCTCGCCGACTCCTTCTGGCCATCTCAAAATGGTGCCAAGTAAGATTCGGCGAGAATCGCTAGTGATTCTCGCCGAACCAGTGGCAAGGAGCTCATGTATACAAAGTGAAATTCGTTGAGAATCAATAAGTGATTCGGCGAGAATCACTGATGATTCTCGACGAATCGTCGAGAATCACTTGTGATTCTCGCCGATTCATTTGTCGAGAATACATATCGAATCGATTCTTTGATTCCGTCGAGAATCATATGCGTTCTCGCCGATTTTCTAGCGATTTCTCGGAATGCTGCTGGACCGGATTCTGCTTTTGGACTAGTTTGAACCGGAATTTGGGGATTTCCTTTGTGGGTCCCACAACGGTCAAATTTGCTGTATCTACAGGGTATAAATACGTGGGTATTTTGAACAGTAAAAAAAAAACGCCGAGCTTACGGAAACCCTAAAATTGCGAAATCCTTCCGCCGCCGCCGTCACGCTCGGGAACGTACGTCGCCGCCGCTGATCGATCTTCTTCCCGATCTCCGGCGACAGTAGCTTAGCAAGGCTTGAGTCTCACGCGTATATCCAAAGATCCTTTGTCTCTCGATTTGTTGATCGGAAACACTTCCCATCCGAATCGATCGAGACGACCGATCCTCGTGTGACCGTTGGAAGACCGAGCTTGCTTCGCAACGAAGTTTGGATCTCCAAGTTCAGCAGCTGCTCTTCATCGTAGCCGCCGATCCCGGAGCTAGCCGCCGCTCAATGTGCCGCCGCCGGTTCGGGGAAATCCTCTCCAAGAGAGACCAGGTCGTAGACTCTTCATCGACTTCAAGAACACGTCGTCGAACAAAGAGGAACACCGTAGTCTCCAAAAGAAGTTTGTATCACGTGTACAATCTACATTTTCATTTCGTTGTAAAGGAACTTTTGTTCCGAGTTGTAAGGGTTGGGTGCAACCCGCTTTGTGGGAGTGTTGACTCTCACGTGTGGAAGGGCCTCCTTCCGTTATTGCAGGGATTGGATTTCAATCCCGTTGGAGAAGTGACCGAGTCGTCCCTTGTTGGGAAGATAGGTCGAAGGGGGAAAGTGGATGTACCCAAGTCGGGGAACCACTATAAATTTGCTGTGTATTTTGTGTGCTGTGGTTTTTGTTTTTATTGTGCAGGTACATCCGTAAATTCCGCAAAAGAACCACACGTCACCTATTCCCCCCCCCCCCCATAGGTGCACATAGTTGACACTAGGTGGACTTTCAAGTGGTATCAGAGGGAGGTTACTCATCAAAAGGTTAACACCTTGAGTAGAATCCTGCCACCAGTGTCAGAAGCATGGAGCTAGAGTATGAGGTGCCGCCACTCAAACTCCCTGCCTGCACAAAGGATTATTATCCCATCAGGCGAATGAGAGTGTCATGTCACCTTGATGCTATCGATCCTCGAGCATCCTTCATCCTGGAGGAGGGTCCGTTTATTCCCATGAAGACCTCCGACTCTGGGATCCAGGTGCCCATGTGCATTGCTGAGATGACAGAGATGGAACTCTCATTTTTCCAACTGGACCAGAGGATTCGACAAATTATCATGGATGTCTGGTCTGGAGCCTCTCGCTCTAGATTGGAAAAATGTAAAACAGCTAAATCTCTATGGATGATGATCTCAGAGCTGATGGGAGGGTCAGAGAATGCTGAAATATGCTGCCAATCAGAGGATGAGGCGTATGTGGGGGTCCTCACTTCTGAAGATGAATGCAAGAATCCTTCGGATTGCATCAGAGCTTCAGTATCCTTGTCAGAGACTGAAGAAGATAGTGAGGAAAGCAGTTCCGACGAGGATGAAACATTGGTCGCTGATTCTAATGACAATAACTCAGATGAGCAGGTATCATCTTCATCCTGCTCCATATCTCTTGACTTTTTTGAAGACAGAAACTGCTCTCCTCCAGAAAATACTGATTCCCTGAAGAGAGCCCTTCAGGAAAGCAATCTACTTGCTGAGGAGCAAGCTCGAGAGATTGCTCGACTGAAGATCTTGTTGGTTCTCCAATGGGCGTCCAACAAGGTCAAGGACTCTAAGATCTCAGCTCTAGAGAATAGTCTAGATAATGAGAAACGTATAGTATCTAACTTTTCCAAAGTTGATACTATAAAGAGAAAACAAGAAACCGGGTGGATCTCCCAGTTATCCAGGGATGGCGAAATGGGGAAACGGTGTTCCGACCTCCCACTCCAAGCGGGAAGGCAACTCATCATGCATTCAGGTATGACCACAGGAATAATCGTGGTCACTGCAAGGGTGAATTGTCCCCATGTGGAAACGTCCATAGTGCAAGAGGCGTCATGGCCACCCATGAGGAAATACCTAAGGCTCATTCTGAGCCCTTTGTATTCACGGCCACTGTCACAACAAAGTGTGGATCTGCATGTCCTAGTTCACAGAAGAATTTTCTCCATTCGAGACACGGGATAGGGAGAATAGAAGTCATGATGTCAGGCGTCATGGAGCCTCAGCAAGGAAGATGCCTGAAAGAATGGCACCACCTTCTCGGCCTCATAACGCTCACATCATGCATTCGTTCCACCTTCATCATGCCTCGATGGAAGAGGAATTGTGCAACAAGAACATGCCCTATCCCTTTGAGACCTAGGACCGTGACTACATCAGTCACTAGATCAGGTCGAAAACGGCGATACAACATTCACTCTTTGTTGGTGCTGCGGCAAAGTGGGACACTTTGCCATTGACTGTTGGCACAACCTCTCTGTGCCCACAGCAAGGGCTTATCCACATCATAGGGACAGAGGCAGTCTTCCAGACAGGTTTTCTCAAGGAAGGCAGTTGCATGCTTATGCTAATAGAAACCTAGGACCCAATATGATTTGGGTTCCTAAGGTAAAGTAATTCTGTCTTGCAGGGTAGTCTAGGTCCCCGTGAATACTATGGAAACTAGACAGTTGGTGGCTCAAGGCTAACTTGGAACAAGCGTCTGCAATAACAGATGTGCTACCTGTTGAGCATACTCACTTTAAGCTACTAATATGTTCTACCTGTGGGACTAAGACGATGACTCTCAAAATCCCAGGTAATTTTGATCAGTTCAAGGACTTGTGTCATGATGAATCCTCATTCAAATTAAATATATATATATATTTCTATCCTTGTGTATACGTATACTTATGCTTATCATGTATGTGTGCACCTTAAGGAGAGATTAACTCGAGGCATGCAAACCATTACACATCAATAAAAGGTTAAACAAGATATGTCATTGCGAATTTCGACAAATCACAATTGACACCAAGAAGTGTCTGGAGAAGTCTCGCTCAAATCCGAATAGATTGTCGTTATAATAAACATGTAGTTATTAATCTTGTATTAACTTGACATTCGAAGAATTTGAAAATGGCGCAATGCTTCCCAAAGTGGTCAAGAAAAACATCAATATATACTCGGAATCCCGCCGAAGGAGCTCGCCGACCGTTCGGCTTCCTTAAGTATCCCGCGGCATCAGAAATCTTCCTCTCCCCGAATCCCGACGACTTAGATAAATCCCGCCGAAAGACTAACTCCGCATGTTCGCCTTCCTCATGACTCGCGCAAGAGAACTCCCGACGACCCTCGCCTTCTTCGCGAAAGTGTACTTCCGCGGATTCGCCGAAACCCGCAGCCCTCCGACGCTCTCGTCGAAGTGAGCGAATCGCTGCTGTGTTTCCCACAGGATACTCTTCCCACAGGATACTCTTCCATCCACCGAAGATCTTCCCGAAGCTCATCAACTCTCTTCCGTGTAAGCCCTTAGGTAACATTCTCCTCACCCTCACTTGGACGCGCTCACTAGTGATGCTTTCTTTTTGAATGTTCACTAATGCTTAGAGTAGGGCTTCTCTCTAGATCGTCAATGGCTCCAAGGACTACTGCAGGCTTGATTTCTGGTTGCGAGCTGGTTCGCACTGGATTTTCTCATGCCTCGGACGAGTTCCGGAATATGATTCTCATGCTGGAAGAGGCCGGGCTAACCTTCGTATTGGAGCACCCTTGCAAAGTCCTAGATAAAGAAGTGCTGGAGTTCTTCTCTACCGCAAGACTCCGAGATAGAGACTCCATCATCAAGAGCAAGGTGGCTGGGACAAAAGTAAAGATGTCTGCCGATAAGCTAACTCGCTACCTGCAGCTTTCAAGTTCGGAGCAGGAGGACTATCTAGAGGACGAGGACAAAGCCAGAACTCTCTTGTTCTGCGGTCTTCCAAGAGGCACTCGATCAGTAAAGAGAAAAGAGATGAATGAAGAAGGGAAGCTCCTATCTAACGTCATTGGAAAAGTGCTCATCTGTAAGCCAGGCTCCCATGATCATATCTCCGGAGATATGTTCAAAATTCTCATAGCTGTGATCTGCCGCAAGAGGTTCAACTGGGGGGAGTTGCTGTTTCAAAAGATCAAGGACACTCTGGGCACTCCAAGTTTCGGCCGCATCATCAGTCTATATCTCAACCAGCTCAACGGAGACAAGTTCGACATGAGCAGAGGAGTTCCTCTCCACTACTTGAAAAAGATGGATGCTACTGTGTTTGATCGATGGGAGCGGCGCATCGGGCAGCCTGCTGTGGAAGAGCAAGAGGAAGTATCTCCAGCAGTCTCCCCCGGTGAAATTCCTGATACTGTGACTGCAGGAATCGAGGGGGAGACTCTACCCACTCATATGGACATAATATCTGAAATCGCCCCGGTGGCCAGGGATGCGGTGGCCGAAATTCATGAAGTAAGTGAACCTGAGTTGGAGAATGAGGAGGTCCTGAACCTAAACACTCAAGGAACCGAAGCTGAAGCACTGTACACTGCTGATCAAGAAGTAGAAGAAGCTGCAAATATGGATGAATTTTTGGATGAGGACGGAGAGGACGATGTAAATGAGGGCCATGAAGTGTTTGAGTCTCCGGATACTGTCGAACCTCCATCTGACAAGTCTGCACCAGTGGAGGGGGAGTTAGATAAATCTACAGAGGCAGCCAGCATTCCTCCTATAGAACCAGTGATTGTATCCAGCTCTACCGATGCGTCTGCTGACGAGCAAGCGCCAGGCCGAGAAGTGCCTCCAGCTATTCCACTACGAGATGACCTAGCCATTCACACTGTACATATAATTCAGGGCATCGTGAATGAGCTCAAAACCTCTTTTGATAAAGCTCAGAAAACAATGCTGCAAGAGATTAAGACTTCTGAAGATCTCATGCTGAAGAATATGGTGGAAATCAACCATAAGCTGGACGTGATGGAGAAGAAATTCGAAGAAAAGTATACTGCGGCCGGCGAAGCTGTCACACTGTTAATGGCCGGCTTGAAAAAGAATACTGACACTCTGGCTGT
The DNA here is from genome assembly GCA_039583875.1 of Platanthera guangdongensis. Lineage (NCBI taxonomy): Eukaryota > Viridiplantae > Streptophyta > Magnoliopsida > Asparagales > Orchidaceae > Platanthera > Platanthera guangdongensis. The sequence continues at coordinate 121,914,317 of CM077157.1, forward strand.
TGTAAATCAGAACGCACACGTTGTAGCCAATAATATTCAGAAGTTTGATGGTAATATGGTCATTTTAAATGCAAATCAGCAGGCCCTGATCACTGAATTCAGCAAGACAGCTAAGCATATTGATGACTCCCTGCACTGATGTGCCAATTGCATAGCCGTCGAAGCCAAAAAGGGGGAGAAGGAGTATATCGCTAAGCTGGCCGAGCTCCAAGAAAGCATGGATGCAAACTTCGCACAATCAAGCAAATACGTCTATGAGAGTTGCTGGTGGATGCTCCAACAGGCACTGGGCACGTTAGGCGTCGTCCTACCTGACCAACCTACCGGTATTCAGGTTCCTGGGACATCGAAGGCAGCTGAGGAAGTAAATATTCCTGAGGATGTAAGTGCACAAGTGCAGCAGATATTTTCCCAGATGAAGCTGATGATAGGGCCCTCTCCAAATCTAAGGTGAGGAGTATGTTTGGACCAGGAGGCTTAGCAAAAGCCAAGAAAGAGGAAAGGTCAAGAAGGGAATCCAAGGAGTCACAGGCTGCAAAGAGAACTCGAATGAATGAGGAGGATGTACGAAATGAAAGGTGGAGTCCAGTTTCAAGGAATATCATTTTAGACACCTTCCGGATGCAAGAAAGAGGAGAAATCAATCGAATGAAGCTTATAGCCAGTATGAATGGGAAACGCACAAAAGCATTTGAAGCGAAACGCAAACATCTTTTTCCGAAACAACAAGGATCCAGATAAAGTTGCTCCTCCTAGGTACTACCCGAAGCCCAAAGAATACATGGAAGGCAAAGCAAAAAGTACTTGGCTCAAACTCTTAGGGTGATGTAGCTAAGGACAAATAGTCATTATTTTATAGCTGGCACTGTGTCTTAAGAACATTTAATGATTATTACTGTCGTATGAACGATTCTGAATTAGATGTGAATATATTTCTCTC
>CM077157.1:121915756-121971002 GCA_039583875.1 Platanthera guangdongensis
ACTTCGAGGGGACCTTCGGCCGGAGCTGGCTCTACGGAATGGTATATTCCACGACAAAATCAACGAGTACTCGAGTTTTGATATCCGATCGGGGTATATTTGAATAACAAAATTTGTCAAGATCCCATGCTTATTTGACCAGTCTTCAAGAGACCTCTGGCTTTTGGAGTATGGTTCGCAACAAGAGTTATGTCAACACCTTTTTCGTATGGGCCTGGAAGTAGGGATGAAGCTTCCTTGAGAAGAAGACAAAAGCTAAGGTTGTTTTATCTGTCGTCTGGTACTTGATCTCGATTTTGTGAGGTCCTTACTGAGATAGTAAATAGGTCATTGAACATCTCATTCATCCTTAGTGAGCACCGAGCTAAGGGCAGTTGGAGGTACTGTTAAGTGTAGGACCGAGACTTCTCTGAGGACGGGCTTTGATAGGAGAGGAGGCGAAGCTAGGTATTGCTTAAAATGCTCAAAGGCTGTCTGACATTCGTCTTTCCACTGGAAGACAGAGTTGTGTGCCCAAAAAATCTAGAATACGGGGAGGTATTTGTCTCCTGTCTGCATCAGGAAATATAAGAGTGTGGAGGTTCTCCCATTCAAATGTTATACCTCCTTATTGGAACGAGGGGTGTCATATCTTTTAATGCTTTGATCTTCTCGGGGTTTGGTTAAACCCACTGGTGGGTTATCATGAAACCTAGGAACTTCCCATCGTTAAGACAAACATGCATTTTCTGTGGTTGAGCCACATTTAGAAGCGGTGGAAAAGTTGAAAACATTCCTCCATGTCTTTTAGATGGTCATGATGGTGGACACTCTTCACTAACATACCATCCACATTCCTTCTGTTTGCCTTGAATGACCCTTATTCCTCCAGCAATCAGGAATTATAGGGTTGGGTGTGGGATGGATTGAACCGCTCCAAAGTAATATTTGAGTGGTATCCCGAATATGATGTTGTAGGTAGTGGTGCACAAAAAAACTAGGACTTGATGTAACGACTCCATCCGTTCACAGGTACATACTAGAAGGTCCGGCCGGGGCCCCACATCATATACCATAAAACAGGTGGGGAAGTCACGTATACCAGAGTTGCGCATCCTAACTCATTGCATTCTAGCGGAAGCCTATAACACGAAGCTAAACTCACACACATGAATGTACACCATATAAAAGCTCCACATTTATATAAAACAGGAATCATAGCAAACACAAAGTCAACTGGCCTTATGGCCTTACATGGCTTTACACAACAGTGGCCTCAAACATTAGCGCGCAGGACAGCCACGTATAATCAAACATAGCATTGTCATTTAGCCTTCAAGGGCTAGCAGTAGCAACAACAGCAGCAGGAACTTCAGCCTTTACGCGTCCCGCTTGGCTCTCCAGCACCTGCACAGGGACAGCCTACCCAATGGTGGCAAACATGTAATGGTCAGCATTCAGCTAACCAAATTATAATGACCTCACCCTTTCCCGGGGCGGTGGTATTCCTTCCCTGCAGGCATAGCATTTCATAGGCAAATATGTATATCATACATTGTGCTTTCACGCACATACATGCCATCACAACCGTCAGCCACGCGCCCCGACGATCCGTGCACCCAGGACACATTCTTGGTGTACCGGCGAACCAGTTGCCCACCACCATATCAGGGTCGCAACCCAACGGTAAAAAATTGAGCATTTTCTCCATGGTGTGCAGCCGGAGATTATAGTCTTAGTGAACCGGGATTGGCTTATAGCCCCCCATTGTATCACGGCGCGCATGCCTAAGACTCTCGCTATGCGTACCAACAGACCGCACTTTCAGGTCTCATGTCGGACGGACATAACGCAGGTCGGATTATCCACCCCCCCTTGCTCAAATCGCCTTGCCATCACCGAGTACGGCATCCTCGCGGCTAAATCAAAGGCACGGGTCGCTTTCACCTTACCTGTTTGGCATAAAGCCTGGGTGTTTTCCTGGGCACACCAGTACTTACTATCATACCCATTCGTATCACAACATCAGAGGGTCTTTCCTAGGCACACCAGTACTTCATGCTACTCCCTTCACAGGAACAACCCCACAATTATCACAAATGTCAAGGGCATTTTCCTGACTTACCACGCCAGTACTTCCTGCTACTCCCCTTCACAGGTACCACCCATGAACATCAAGCATTACAAAAGGTATTTCCTGGGCACACCAGTACTTCCTGCTACTCCCCTTCACAAGTAGAACCCAATAGTACAAGCATCACAAGGGTATTTTCCTGGACTACCACTCCAGTACTTCCTGCTACTGCCCTTTCACATGTTTAACCCATCGACTCCTAAACTACACGTTTATCATGGAATCTTCTCTGGTGCGTATATGCAACATCACCAATCCAAACCAACCTGTCCAGATGAGCTTCACACAACATGTCTATTCTGTACTCCTTTTTTGGATCTATATGCCAAATGATTGGGGATTCCATGAATCAACCGAAAGGACTCCCACAACAAGCCACCCTCTAGTGGGGGAATCGTATGCACATGCCAAAAAGGAAGCCTTCACATGGCTAGGAACAAAAGTTGTTACCCTCGAAGACCGCTTCGGCACCATGAGCTCCTAGCTGGCTGAAAAGAACCGCGACGACTTTTCTTCCGCAACGCTAGCCTCGGATCTCTCGTCGGAACTCCGCAACACCACCAGTGGTCGGCTCTCATTCCTCCTCCTTCTTTCTCTCTATAGCTTGTAGAAAGATAAATGCCAAAACTCAAATGAGAATTTCCTTCTCATCCACGGCCTTAAGGAAGCAGGGAGGCACCTCAGCCATTGGATCCCAGCTGAAGATTTGGACAGCCACGATTTTGCCACAAAATCATATTTTTTGCCTGACACGGCTTGTGACATGCCTGTGTCCCAGGTCGTGTACCTCAAGTGGTGCTCAACCGACTTATCCAGTCCAGTACATGCCCATGTGACACGCCCGTGTCACGGGCCGTATCACCTGACACGCCTTCAGACACGCCCATGTCTGTGGCCGTGTACATCAGGCTGTACAAAAATTAATCTTAACCCAACAGGAACACGATCAGTGACACGCCCGTGTCACAGGCCGTGCACCCAAGATACGGTCGTGTCCTGCCCGTGTTCACCAGGCCTCAATGCTTTGGGCACATCCCGAAAAGGACACGGCCTGTGACACGCCCATGTCCCAGGCCGTGTGCCCATACACGACACTAGACACGCCCCAGCTCCACTTCGTCGAGCTGAAATTCATCGACTCGCAAGGACATGCCCTGTGACACGCCCGTGTCACAGGCCGTGTACTCTGCACTTGACAATCGTCGACCGAATTTTGTCCACCACTCGTCGACTGCTCAACCGAGAAGGACACCCCCGTGTCCTAGGCCGTGTCACCCAATTTTTTCCAACTCTGGAATTTAGGGTATTACAACCCTCCCCTCTTTACAAAAATTTCGTCCTCGAAATTTGCAGAAAGTAAGAAACTCAAATAGAAGGATTTCATTTCACAAACGTTCATTACCACTCGATATACACTGCATAACAGTTACAGAAAGAGATCAGGAAACTCAGCTCGCATGGTCTGCTCTCGCTCCCATATGAGTTCTTCACGGCCGCAATTGTCCCACCGGACTTTGACCATCCCGATCATCTTGTTCCGCAACTGTTTCTCGGCACGATCCTCGATCTGAATGGGCCTAATCTTCGTCGTTAGCCCATACTCCACCGACACACGATCATTCTCGATCACTTGAGCTGGATCCTTCACGGTTTTCCGCAGCACCGAGATGTGAAACACATCATGTAATCCACTCAAGTCTACCGAAAGAGTTAGCCGATATGCAGCCTCTCCAACTCGCTCAACCACTTCAAACGGACCCAGATACCGCGGGCTCAACTTTTTCAAATGTCGAATCCGCGACACGCCTTGGAAGGGTTTGATCTTCAAGTATACCCAATCACACACCGCAAACTCCACATTCCGGTGCTTGGCGTTGTAGTATTTCGCTTGACGATCTTGTGCTATTAGTAGCCTTTCTCGAATAGTGCGTATCATCGAGTTCGCTTCATCGACTTCATTACGCCTATACAACTTGGATTCGCCTGCTTCTACCCAAGCCAAGGGAGTACGACACTTTCGTCCATACAGAGCTTCATACGGTGCCATACCGATGCTCGCTTGGTAGCTGTTATTGTAGGCAAACTCCACCATGTAGAGATGATCTTCCCATCTCTTCCCAAAGTCCAGGGCATACATCCGGAGCATATCCTCCATTGTTTTGTTGGTCCTTTCAGTTTGGCCATCTGTTTGGGGATGAAAAGTCGTACTGAATGTTAACTTCGTGCCCAATAGCTGATGAACTAGCCTCCAATCATTCGATGTGAATCGCCCATCTCGATCACTCACGATGCTCCGAGGAACACCGTATAGCTGCACAATCTGCTCAACATAAAACTTTGCCAATCTTTCTACTGAATCGCCCCGCCTATTCGGAAGGAAGTGTGCCACTTTCGTCAGCCGATAGACAATTACCTAGATGGAATCATTTCCGCGCTGAGATCTCGGCAAACCGTGCACGAAATCCATGGAAATATCGTCGAACTTCCACTCCGGAATTGGCAACGACTTCAAGAAACCGCTAGGTTTCTGGCATTCCGCCTTCACCATAGCACAAGTTTGGCATTTGGCCATATAATGAACGATATCTTTCTTCAGTCCTGGCCACCAGAACAGCTTTTTCATGTCTCTGAACATATTTGTGCTCCCAGGGTGAATTGAGTACTTCGTATAACGCTCTTCGTACATCAACTCTTCCCTCAATTTTCCCAAACTCAGGACGCACAAACAGCCTTCTTTTCGCAAAAGCCCGTCATCCCAGGAGAATTTTCCCTCTGGCCCATCCTTGGCATAGCGTTGGAGATTCTCATCCAGCTCCGTTGCTCGTCGAACTCTGTCTACAAGGTCACATTACACCTCCGTCCAGTTCAAACATGCATCGGCTGTAGCATTCTTGTCAACACAAGAAATCTCTAACGCTTCCAACTCTTGGATTAGACGTTCATCGTGCCTCTGCAACCAGCTTGCCCTTGCCGGAGCTCTCCGACTCAAGGCATCAGCGACAGCATTTCCCTTTCCGGCCGTATAATGAATCGCAAAGGTATAGTCCCCAAGGTACTCTAACCACATTCGTTGTCGCATATTCAAGTCCTTCTGCTCTAACATGTACTTTAGGCTCTTGTGGTCCGTATAGATCTCCACCTTCACACCATATATATAATGCCTCCACAATTTCAGTGCAAAGATCATCGCTGCCAACTCTAAGTCATGGACGGGATAATTTCTCTCGTGCACCTTCAACTGGCGCGAGCTATAAGCAATCACTTTCCCATTTTGCAGAAGAACGCAGCCTAAGCCACTTCCTAACGCATCACTGTAGATTTCAAATCCATTAGTACCACATGGCGACGTCAACACCGATGTCGTGGTCATCCGACACTTTAGCTCTTCAAAAGCTCGTGCGCACTCTAGCGTCCAAACAAACTTTTGGCCTTTCTCGTCAGTGTAGTTAGAGGCAAAGCGATCCGCGAGAAGTTTGCAATAAATCTTCTATAGTAGCCTGCTAGTCCAAGGAAGCTCCTGACTTCAGCCACAGAAGACAACACTGGCCACTCCTGTATAACTCTTATCTTTGTCGGATCCACTGGTATGCCCTCTCCGCTTACCACATGGCCCAGAAAAGCCACCGACGATATCCAAAACTCGCACTTCGAGAACTCGCAACACCAACTGCACGTGATTTTCATGATCGGCTTCAAATCGAGAGTAGACCGGAATATCATCAATGAATACTATCACGAACAGGTCGAGTTACTCTTGAAATGTTCGGTGCATCAAGTTCATGAACACTGATGGCGCATTGCATATCCCAAACGGCATTACTGTGAACTCATAGTGCCCGTAACGTGTTCCAAATGCGGTTTTGGGAATGTCACCTTCCCGAATCCTCAACTGGTAGTAACCAGACTTCAAATCCAACTTGGAGTAGACGGTTGACCCCACCAACAGATCAAACAGCTCATCAATCCCTAGGATCGGATACTTATTCTTCTCGGTGAGCTTGTTCAGTTCACGGTAGTCAATACATAACTGCAAACCACCGTCTTTCTTTTTCACAAACAGAACAGGCGCGCTCCAAGGTCATATGCTTGGGCGAATATAACCCTACTCCAACAACTCCTGTAGTTGGACTTTCAACTCTGCCATTTCCTTTGGCGCAATGCGATATGGAGAGCGGGCCACAGGATTCGCACCTGGCACCAACTCGATCGTGAAGTCAATCTCTCGCTGGGGTGGTAGCCCAGGGAGATCCTTGGGAAATACATCTGCAAATTCCGATACCACTGGAACATCGCTCACACTGGCCTTAGGCTCCACAGCCTGAATCAGCGTGAAGTAGCACTCTGCGCCCTTCCGAACAGCCTTGACTACTTGGAGTGCGGACATCAATGTCCCGCCCACTCCTCGCATCCCCGCGAACTTAGTCCCATGCTCGGTATTCTGGCCCAACGTGATCTCTTTGACATTACAATCAATCAAGGCATACTGCTCAGTGAGCCAATCCATACCAAAGATCACATCGAATTTCGATATCGGCAATACAGATGCAGTCAAACAGAAGTCCCGACTTCCTATTTGGACCGACACATCGCAAGCTCGATCCGCGAGCATCAAACAGCATACGACAACACCACCCTGATGCTATCTGTCTTCACACGACTAGGTATCACAAGCCGCGCTAGGAACTCCTTAGACAGAATAGAATGTGAAGCACCCGTATCAAACAGTGCTCGCGCCACTGTGTTTCGAATCATCACAAAGCTCGTGACAATCATGTCACACACACAAGCCGCATACAAATATGCAATATAAAGCATGCAATAAGCAAAACAATACAATAACTTAACTCGTACCTGTGACGACGTCACTCTACTTAATGGCCTCCTGCAGGCCAAGATTGTAGACTCGGGGCTGCGCCTGCAAGGCAGAGGACTCCACGACTGCCTTTCCTTTCTCCGCATACGACGCTCCTGCCTTCTTTTCACTCTTTGGCGGTACCCGACAATCACGGGCTATATACCCCACCCGTCCACAATTAAAGCATGTACGAGTCTCTGGTTGTGAAGTGGCCCCCGACGTTGCTCTCGATGCAACGGTAGAAGGGGCTTGTCCAGCCGACTTGGACCTCTTGCCCCATCTCTTCTTGAAAAATGACTTCGCTGGTCGAGGCACTTTGAATTCCGGCTGTGTCATAGCCAAGACCCGCTTCCCATGCACCCTCTTCATATCCTTTTCCAGTGCGCACGCAGTGTTGACCAACGCCTGGAAGCCTTGGTTCACAGAACTAGAGAACAGGAATCGTAACTCGTCCCGCAGTCCTTCATAGAACCTATTCGTATTCCTCTGCTCATCAGCAAATATAGAACCCGCATACCGCCCCAAGCGTGTAAACTCATGCTGGTACGTTTCAACACTGCCTTCACCTTGCGTCAGCCTTTGGAACTCGTTCTCCATGGCAATACGCTGTGCCGCCGGGAGGTGCTTTGCCAGGAAGAGGCGGGAGAATTCCTCAATCGACACTTGTGATAACGGTCTCCCTGCTATGTGGTGTAGTTCCATCTCATCCCACCATAAACGAGCCTCTCCTTTCAGCAAGAAGGTGGCTAAGGTGACTTTCAAATGTTCCTCCGTTCCAATTGCCGTCATAATCCGCTTGACGTGTGATAACCAGTCCTCAGCCTGCGTAGGGGATCCCAGGCCCGTAAACGAAGGCGGGTTGAAACTCATAAACTGCTTTAACTGCTTCTCAGCTACTCGAGGATTCACAGCCGCTACAGGTTCAGGCCTCACCGCAACCTGTTCTGGCCTCAATGTTGGCTGCACCTGCCCTTGCGCCTGCCCAATCGACTGTGCTTGGATCATGGCAAACAATGCCTCAGCAACTAATCGCACAGTGTCCGCAGAAGACGGAGGTGCAGGCACCTCAGCTGATGTCGTACTTTCATCAGAACGTTGGGGCTCCGATTGCCCCGCACCACTCCGCGTCACCTATAGGTGAACAAGACACTCATATTAGCGACCGCACACAAGCAAAACAATAAAATAGGAACGCGCAGGTTCCTCAAACATATGTATTTGCATTCCCAATGCGGACATTCATGAGTTCATTAGTGTTAACTTGGTTCGCACAGACACGTGCTCGCCACCCCACAAAAGAATTCGACCACGAATTCGAAAGGAAAAGACCGAGACAGCTGATACCAAATTGTGACGACTCCATCCGTTCACAGGTATATACTAGAAGGTCCGGCCGGGGCCCCATAGCATATACCATAAAACATGCGGGGAAGTCACGTAGTGATACCAGAGTTGCGCATCCTAACTCATTGCATTCTAGCGGAAGCCTATAACATGAAGCTGAACTCACACACATGAATATCCACCATATAAAAGCTCCACATTTATATAAAACAGGAATCGTAGCAAACACAAAGTCAATTGGCCTTATGGCCTTACAGGGCTTTACACAAAAGTGGCCTCAAACATTGGCGCGCAGGCCAGCCACGTATAATCAAACATAGCATTGTCATTTAGCCTTCGAGGGCTAGCAGTAGCAGCAACAACAATAGGAACTTCAGCCTTTACGCGTTCTGCTTGGCTCTCTAGGACCTGCACAGGGACAGTCAATCCAACGGTGGCAAACAGGTAACGGTCAGCATTCAGCTGACCAAATTATAACGACCCCATCCCTTTCCCAGGGCGGTGGTATTCCTTCCCTGCAGGCCTAGCATTTCACAGGCAAATATGTATATCATACATTGTGCTCTCACACACATACATGCCATCACAACCGTCAGCCACGCGGCCTGACGATCCGTGCACTCAAGGCACATTCTTGGTGTACCGGCGAACCAGTTGCCCACCACCGTATCAGGGTCGCAACCCAATGGTAAAACATTGAGCATTTTCTCCATGACGTGCAACCAGAGATTATAGTCTTAGTGAACTGCGATTGTCCCGTAGCCCCCCATTGTATCACTGCGCGCTAGCCTAAGACTCTCGCTATGTGCTCCAACAGACCGCACTTTCAGGTCTCACGTCGGACGGACATAACGCAGGTCAGATCATCCACCCCTCGTTGCTCAAATCGCCTTGTCATCACCGAGTACGGCGTACTCACGGCTAAATCAAAGGCGCGGGTCGGTTTCACCTTACCTGTTTGACATAAAGCCAGTGTGTTTTCCTGGGCACACCAGTACTTACTATCATACCCATTTGTATCACAACATCAGAGGGTCTTTCCTGGGCACACTAGTACTTGCTGCTACTCCCTTCACAGGCACAACCCCACAATTATCACAAAAGTCAAGGATATTTTCCTGACTTACCAAGCCAGTACTTCCTGCTACTCCCCTTCATAGGTACCACCAATGAACATCAAGAATTACAAATGGTATTTCCTGGGCACACCAGTACTTCCTGCTACTCCCCTTCACAGGTAGAACACAATAGCACAAGCATCACAAGGGTATTTTCTTGGACTACCACTCTAGTACTTCCTGTTATTGCCCTTTCACAGGTTTAACCCATCGACTCCTAAACTACACGTTTATCATGGAGTCTTCTCCGGTGCGTATATGCAACATCACCAATCCAGACCAACCTGTCTATATGCGCTTCACACAGCATGCCTATTCCGTACTCCTTTTTCGGATCTATATGCCAAATGATTGGGGAATCCATGAATCAACCCAAAGGACTCCCACAACAAGCCACCCTCTCGTGAGGTAATCTTATGCACATGCCAAAAAGGAAGCTTTCACATGGCTAGGAAGAAAAGTCGTTACCTTCAAAGACCGCTTCGGCGCCATGAGCTCCTAGCTGGCTGGAAAGAACCGCAACGGCTTTTCCTCCGCAATGCTGGCCTCAGATCTCTCGTCGGAACTCCGCAGCACCACCGGTGGCCGGCTCTCCTTCCTCCTCCTCCTCCTTCCTCTCTCTAGCTTGTAGAAAGATAAAGGCCAAAACTCAAATGAGAATTTCCTTCTCATCCACGACCTTAAGGAAGCAGGGAGGCACCTCAGCCATTGGATCCCAGCTGAAGATTTGGATAACCACGATTTTGCCACAAAATCATATTTTTTGCCTGACACGGCCTGTGACACGCCCGTGTCCCAGGCCGTGTACCTCAAGCGGTGCTCAACCGACTTATCCAGTCCAGTACACGCCAATGTGACACGCCCGTGTCACGGGCCGTGTCACGGGCCGTGTCACATGACACGCCTTCAGACACGCTCGTGTCTGTGGCCGTGTATATCAGGCTGTACAAAAATCAATCTCAACCCGACAGGGACACGGCCAGTGACACGCCCGTGTCACAGGCCGTGTACCCAAGACACAGCCGTGTCCTGCCCGTGTTCACCAGGCCTCAATGCCTTGGGCACATCCCGAAAAGGACACGGCCTGTGACACGCCCGTGTCCCAGGCCGTGTGCCCATACACGGCACTAGACACGCCCCAGCTCAACTTCGTCGAGCTGAAATTCGTCGACCCGCGAGGACACGCCCGTGTCACAGGCTGTGTACTCTGCACTCGACAATCGTCGACCAAATTTTGTTGACCAGTCGTCGACTGCTCACCCGAGAAGGACACGCCCAGGGACACGCCCGTGTCCCAGGCTGTATCACCCAATTTTTTCCAACTCTGGAATTTAGGGTGTTACACTGGAACCCCGCTTGGGCCTGGCCTAGTAAAAACCAGATTAGGTATGGGCCCGAGCATGACTGGTCCTGGCCCAGACCGGTCGTGAAGGGCCTAACAAGGCCTTCAAATCAATGTTTTACCCGACCCGACCTGGGCCCGGTCTTGGCCTGGTCTCAGGCCTTGCTTGGGCCCAGTCCCATTCCTAGCTTGGGCCCAGTCCCATTCCTAGCCTGGGCCCATACCAAGACTGGCACGAGACATTACAAGCTTGCAACGCAAGTTGCGTAATGTCTCTATAAAGGGACGTGCTGCTATGTCTCTTAAAAGAGACGTTGTGGTAGCTGGCAAATGACACATTGCCATTTGTCAGCAACGGGCAACGCCTCCTTATCTTATGGAGCGCCTGCCGACTGGAAATTTGGTCTACAACCACACGAGTACCCAAGCCCAATTGTCTCTTTGACGTTAGGCCATGGGAATTAATGGCACCAAAGTACCCAAGTGACATTAATTTGCCACTTAGCAAGTGGCAGCCAATTCTTTAGAGAGTCCTTGACTTGCCAACGGTTCTCTATAGAATTAATTTTTTTTTATAATTTGTTATAGCAATTCTATAATTTATAATTCACTTGTTTAAATTTATAATTCACTTGTTATACTCAAACCCTGATAACAATTCTCTTCTTCGCCCGCTTCGGTCAATGACATCTTTACCTAGTGTCGTTCCTGAGATTGTCAAGCACAACATAGTGCTCCGATCTGGGAGCATTTCGACAAAATTAAATCAACAATGAATTCAAATCTAAATGTCGACATTATTCGAAGTTGTTAATGGTGACCACAGACTCTACACTCGTGCGACATATCAAATCATGTGTTGCAAAGTAAGCTTCGAAACACAGTCAAGCAAAGCTATCAGCGGCCGAACAAGTTTGAACTTACGATCAAATGTGGCAAACAGAGGCGTAGATGGAGAATATCATCAGGCATGGGTTGTCGTTTAATCACTACGACAACGCCCGTAAGACTACTTATATCCATCGAACTCTCCAACCAAAATACCATCAAGTAAGTAGAACTACCATAAGCCATGACACATAAAAAGTTTATATTAGAGCAAAAAAATTTAATTAAATATTTTGACAATTTATATAGTAGAGGTAGTTTAACTTGCGATGTTTGGAATATCGGTCTCCAATTATGACTTTTTTATATTTGTATTATTAGTCATTTGATAGATCCTGCTTCATGAGAACTATCTAAACGCATTATTTATTTTAATAGTTTTGAAGTTTCACATACCGGAACAACAATTTATCAAGTAATCATGAATTGTGTATGCAAATTTAAAGTAAAGGATATATTTTAAAATATTTTTTTAAATAACGTTAGTAACAATTTCACGACTATTGATAGTTTAAAAAGAAACTTACAATTTATAATAAATGGACTTATATTTTATCATGATTTAAATTTAATTGTTCAAGATATTTTAAAATAAATATAATCATTTTTTGAACTGCGTCTTATACGTGCATTTTCATGAGAAGTGTTCAACATTAAAGTTTTAGACCTTGACGAGATTTACAACTTTCATGTTGAACACTTTTTGATTTGAAGCTGTTTAGGCCTCCAATTTGGCCCCTGAAAGAAATCACACCGAACCGTGCTCATGAGTACTAAGAAGTCGAGAAGAAAATGTGGGTCATTGAGCTTTTATTGTCAAGGCCAACTTGCCTCACAGACTCTCCCAAGATCAGAGAGTGCACTGAGGAGTGACCTCTTCACCTACTAGTATAGGACGGGTTTGGATCAGCTTTGCTCGTGCTCAAAACTGTCAAAATCTCATTGTCATGATGTTGGTACAGCTTCTCCTCGACCCGTTCATACGATAACCAACGTTATCCATTACAGTCAGCACACATGACACCAAGTTAGGCACAGTAGGTCTTTTGGCTTCTGATGTTACATACTTAATCCCCAAGAACTGGGCTTCACATCCATCACAAAAGCTCATTGGGAGCTATCGCCGGTGTTATCCACTATCGTCGGGTGATATCGACAGAACCACAAATCTGTCACAATCTCGGGCAATTCGCACCCAACGTACAACTGCTCACTGTCTACAACTAAGAGTTATCACCAATGATAATGCTATCGCTGGGCGATATCAACATAACTTCAATGTTGCTGCAACTTTGGGTGTTTTCTTGGAGTGAACCTCCAATACTACCTGCATCAACCTGTAACACCCTAGAACCCCCAAAACTACACATTTTCCACGGAGTCTTCTCAAACATGCAAATCAAACATCATTAATCTAGAACACCTTATCACAGATGGGCTTTACACATCATGCTTATGTTTGTACTTCGATTCGGACTCTATATGCAATTTCTATCGGGAATAAATCATATCAATCATATGTAGTCTCTTACTCCACCAATTTTGCGGGAACCTCCACTAGAATATGCCAAATAAAAGGACTTAGCATGTCCTAGTATTCAGAAGGAGAATCGTTACCCTTGAAGATCGTTTTGATTCCTTGCTTTTGCAGTTAATCCGGATAGAAAGATTCCCAACACTTTCCTCTCCATGAATCTATCATTGGCTCATGATTCCAAGCTCGAGAATTCTTCTAATGGCTGCTTACAGCACTCTCCTTCTTCTTCCTCTCCTTTCCCATTTCCTTCTTCCTTTTCTTTTATTATGTTTGAAGAGAGTGAGTGAGAAAGATAAAATGAAGAGTGGAAATACTCCTCAACTACTTAATATTCTCAGGCCTAACTCAGCCACATGATCTCAAAGCCAAAAGAAATGGATAGCCCAAATTTCATTGAGAGATCTGTTTAAACGTTATCATCGGGCGATATCGCTATCGTCGGGCAATATCGCTTTCGCCGGGCGATATCTCCAGCGGTGGTCGCTTGACCAAGTCAATGACGCTCAACAACTGCTTCATACAAAACTAACACGTGGTCATCTGCCACGTGCCACACTATCGTCGGGTGATATCACTATTGCCAACGATAGCTCCATAAATCCAAAAGTGTTGTTTTTCAATAGTGTGAAAATTGGAGTGTTACACGACGAGCGAGGCGGCGGGCGACGAACGCAACAACGAGTGATGAGTGCAGTTATGGGTGATGTGTGCAACAATGTGTTGTTAAAGAATCACGCATGACAACGTTCAAATTGTTCCGCATGATTCTTTAACAACACGTTTTCTAATTGATTTCTTAGTACTCCTCATAAACAATATTTGTTGTTTTGGGCACTGTTTGGTGTGGTGTTTTTGACAAAAAGGGGTTGAAATGCGTGGGCTCTTCATAAAGAACTTTGTTATTGTTTTCCTCTAATGTGAGGCGATGAAGAATGAAAAATTGAAATGAAATGGAGTTTTTCTCTACTATGTTTAGGGCATTAAGGATGGCCTGGGCTAGGTTTCTCAGCAACCCGTGAGAGTATCATTATTGTTGGAAGGAGGCTGGAAGATTTGAGTTTCTTCTCTATTCCTATCTCCTTCAACTAATTATGATGTCATCTGAGTCGTCGTTTTTTTACTCTGCTTCTCCTTTGCTATCTACTACTCTGCTTCTTATTCAACACAAACTGCAATAATAGGGTTTTAATGATCCAAGTAAAATGTGTTCATGATCAAGATATCAAAATTATGTGAGACACATGAAAGTCACTTCATAAGACCCTGTTTGGGAGTGTAGCGATTATTGGAAACAAAGCAAAAATGTGTAAATTTTATGAGATAAATGATAGATCATGTCCATCCACTATACTCATCATCGTCCAATTTACAACACCGCGTCACTTGTACTTTATTTTGAATCCCTCCACCATCTACTTTATTTTGAATCATTTCGACACGCAACAGCGAGCCCGTTGTCGTCTACCTAATTTTCCTGCTCCTTTACAGACCCTACCGCCCGGCTCTCCTGCGCTCTCCTCCACTACCGCTCCCCGCCGGCAACGCGAGTGCATTAAATGTGGGCAAATTTATTATGGTTTCACTGGGGTATGTTGCTTTGGTGGATAGGAGTTTTTGAAAAAGGAACTTTCATACAAAGGTTGAACTATTTGGCTTCTATTTAAAGAATTATGATATTATTTTATTTGATGTGAGGCGATGAGGAATGATAGTCAGAACTGAAATGAAAGTTGAGTTTTTCTCTACCATGTTTAGGGCATTGGGAATGCTCGGGGAGAGGCTACTGAGCGGCGGCAGATCCAGAAAATTAATAATGGGGGTGCACAATTTTTTTTTTAAATGCATCTTTGGGTGCTAAAAATTTTAACATGAGGGGCCAGCCATCAACTTCCTTCAAAAAAAATTTGAACATTTCCATCTTATTAGAGTTATTTCTCCCTCATCTGACCACCGTTTTTGACGTATAAGTAGTCAAAATTCATTGCCTCGACGAGAGGAATCCAAATACACTAATCATTTTAAAAAATAATGGGGGTGTCAGTGTCCCTCAGGCCCCCCCTCTAGATCCGCCCCTGCTACTGAGGCAACCCGTGCAACTATCGTTTTTGTTTAATGGAGGCTGGAATATGAGAGTTTCTGTAAAAATGTCTGAAGCGGGAGCTAACGAGGTCGCATGAACACTAAACCACAACCGAAGCCATGTAAAAAACATCATCAACAGTAGCACAAGAGTTTCCAATTGGGATTAACTTCTATTACAGGACGTGACATACATTGCAAGACATGATTTTACAATGTACTCGGGGAATACAAAAAATACAGCAAGAAGTTAACGCGGTTTGATTCTAGTAACCGCACATGCCACCTACTTGCCAGTTGAGTCTGTAGAGATCACCGAAGCCGCCTAACCGCGGATAATCGCTTGGACTGTTGTTATTGCAAATGCTGAGCCAGGAACAGAACCCGCTGATTGACCGGGTGAACTGCTCTGCTTATCCGCAACTCAGAGGAAGAGGACAAGTCGCTGATACCGCGACTAGCTGCTAACCGCTGGTTGTATCCGCGAACTATTCCACACCAACGTTCCCGCTAGTCGCCTAGCCGCATGGTGTTAGCTGCACAACCTGCAAAGAACCAACTTCCTTAGTCGCACCGATTAAAAAACCTTAACCACAAATCAAGCGCGAGCTCATTCTTTCTGTTCACTGCTTATTCATGACAAGCCGAGGGGTCCTATTAATAAATATGAGGAGGAGTACCGTCACCACCTACACCGATAGGATAATTGTCCATCAAACCTGTTGACTAACACACTATATCCGCATAGTACTAACACCAAACCCGTTCGCCAGGTTGCCCCAAACAAACACTGCCGGATAGACGACCAGTCTGCCTAACCCCACAGACAATACTACAAGTCCGCGTATCCGCAGCCCGTGACTTGGATAATCCGTCCAGCCAATATTGCCGAACTCGGCAAATACAAGAGTAGTCCGCTTTAAGTGAACTCGGCGAATACCGACTAGTCCGCACCAAGGCAAACTCGGCGAACTAGAAAACTAACTGGACATAGTCTCCCCCAGACCAAGTCCTCCAAACTCCGCAGTCACCAAACTTAACCGCGCCACTTGATACCAAGGTTGCACCCTACTAAACAACTCCAGTCCTCCACCATGCGGACAGCTCCATCAGTCTGCGCGACCTCTTGGAAACCTGTCCGGGCAACTGTGATAACTCCACGTTCCAAAACCCAGACCACAAGCACATATTTGTGTCAGACACCGACGAGCTCCAAAGAGTCTGCAACAACAACTCATTGATCTTTGATATTCCTCGCCCGAGAAGACACCAGCGACCTTGCAGCAAGCCACCCCAGTATGCTATATCTGGCCGCCTTCTTGCGAATCAGAGAACTTGACAAACATGGTGACCTCCAAAGGAGTCCGCCACTAACCGCGGATACCAATCCTATCCTCCGAGTTACACCACCAAAGAGCTTGCTGGTGTAGACTGCCAGAGCAGAACAACAGCCGAAAATCGGCTGCCCGGCTAGGCTATCCGCCAAGGCTATCTTCCTAGTCTGCGCGGTCTCTGCGGTCTGTGCGGACACTCCAACTTGTCTGCCCGACTTCCAAACTTTTCACATCAACAATTTCAACACTCTGCCTTGAAGTGAGAAGTGAAAACCAGTCCGAGCAACTCCCGTAACCGAATAAACGGCCCCTTTGGCAATGACTTGGTAAAAATGGCCGCCACATTATCCTGACTCTGAACGTAGTCAACCATCAAAGATCCCTCCAACTCCCTTTTGAAGTGATGCCCGATCTCGATGTGCTTTGTCCGCGCCTGACAAACTGGATTGTTCACCAGTTTGAGAGCACTCTCATTGTCGCCGCAAATTAGAGTAGTATATCGCACCTTCTCATGGATGTCATCCACTAACCTCCTAAGCCAAATGGCTTCCTGTGCAGCCAAGACCGAGGCCTTGTACTCCGCTTCAGTAGTGGATACAGATATTGAATCCTGCTTCTTGCTACACCATGAAACTGTCGTTGATCCCATGAAGAAGACATAACCAGATGCTGACTTTCGATCATCTGTATCTCCCCCATAATCAACATCCTTATAGCCATGCAGACAAAAGCTCGTGTCCATTTTATACAAGAGACTCATCTCCAAGGTGGAATTGATGTACTTCAAGATACCTTTAGCCGCCACCAGATGAGATTTTCGCGGCTCCGCCATATACCAACACACCCGGCCTACTGCGTAGGCAATATCCGACCTAGTAATAGTCAGGTATATAAGACTCTCCCTCATCCCGCTGAAGCTTCAACCCAACATCTAGAGGAATAGAGCTTCTCTTCCCATCACGTATGCCGAATTGCTTAACGATCCGCTCCGCATAGCCCTTCTGGGAAACGAGCATGTTGTTCTTCTGCAAGGTCTTTTGCAGGCATATATACTTTTAATGGTAGATGAACATGATAAGCAAAATTCTCCGAAAGACTCCGACTTCGTCGTCAGAGCTTAAATATCGGATTAGTTGGATGAATCAGAGCTTTACACTTCCATGCTCAAGCATATAATACACAGACCATGTGGACATTTAAAACCAAATGCACAACAATGTCTGCAAAAAGGGCTTCCCAAAATAATTCTTCGAATGCACTACTCATGACTTAGATTCTTACCCAATTTATCATCGAAGGGATGATAACAAATTAGTTCCACTAATGGTAAATGAAGATTTGGTGGTCGATAATGGGTGGGTTGTTCCTTAAAATATACAACTCGTGCTAAAATATGACTATCACATTAATATCGAAATTTGCAGTAGTATTAAAAGCATCAAATATTTATACAAGTACATATATAAAGGCTCAGATTGGGTTGCTTTTGAAGTGCATCCTTCTCTAAACTACGACAAAGTAAATAAATACGTGGACAAACGTTGGATTTGTCCACCAGTGGCTTTATGAATTTTTTTAATTTTCATATGTATCAAACATATTCATCTGTCTTACAATTATAAATACATCTACCAAATGAGCTTCAAGTTCGATTTCGAAATGATCTGGTTGTTTCAAATGTACTAGCAAATGAATGGAATTCACAAACAATGCTAACAGAGTTTTTAAAATATACAGGAATGACCTTGAAAGTTGAGCTAGAGAAAGAAAGACAAGAGGTTTAAGTTAAGTAAAATGCATAAAGGATGAGACAGATACAATTTTGACGGTTGATGTGGATATTAAAGAGCGATGAAAATGATACTTTTAAAAACTCTATAATGAAATAAAAGATAATGAATTGAACTTGGAAGAGTTAAGTAAATCAGAGAAGTATAAGAACATAACATTTTATCGTAAAATTCAAGTATCAGAGGTAAAAGATGCTCTAAATAAGATGAAAAATGGAAAACGGTTGGGCCAGACGATATATCCATCGATGTATGGAAATGTTTAGGAAATGAAGAAATTTTGTAACATATATTTTTTTCAATAAGATACTGAAGTCAAAGAACATGCTAGACCAATGGATAAAAAACTTCTTGGTATCTTTGTATAAGAATAAAAGGGATATACAAAATTGTGTTAATTACAGAGGAATTAAATTGATGAGTCATAGCATGAAACTATGAGAACGAGTAATAGAAAGAAGATTAAGATGAGAGACTAACATCTCGAAGAATCAATTTGGATTCATTCCAGAGAGATCGACCATGGAAGCTATACATCTCTTGAGGAGACTCATTGACAACTATCGGGAAAGAAAATAAGATTTGCATATATTGTCTATTGATCTTGAGAAGGCTTATGATAATGTTCCAAGAGAGATCTTATGATCAGTCTTAGAAAAGAAAGGTGTAAATATGTCATATATTGACACAATCAAAGATATGTATACAAATTCAGTGACAAGGGTGAGGACATCTGGAGGATTAACACAGGAATTCCCTATCATTGTTGGCTTACATCAAGGTTCAGCTTTAAGCCATTATCTTTTTACCCTTATCTTAGATGCGCTCACCAGACATATCCAGCAAGCAATACCTTGGTGTTTATTGTTTGCGGATGATATCATTTTGGTCGATGAGACATGCGAGGGTGTAAATGCAAAACTTGAATCTTGGCGTGATACTTTACAAAAGAAGGGTTTTTGGTTGAGCAGTGCAAAGACGGAGTATATGGAGCTTAAATTTAGCAGTACAAGAAGGACATATGACTTCGTTATTAAGTTGGGTGATCCAGATATTTCCCGTTGTGAGTGTTTTAAATATCTTGGATCGATAGTTCAAAAAGACGAAGATATTGATAAAGATGTGACACATAGAATCCAAGCGGGTTGGTTGAAGTGGAGATGCACATTAGGGATCTTATGTGATCGTAAAGTACCACTAAAACTTAAGGGCAAGTTTTACCATACTGCAATTAGACCTATGATGTTCTATGGTTCCGAGTGTTGGCAGTGAATTGTGTACATGAGCAAAAAATGATAGTTGCGGAGATGAGAATGCTTAGGTGGATATGTGGACACACGAGATTGGATAAAATTAAGAATGAAAGTATCAGGGATAAGACTTGAGTAGCTCCAATTGCAGAGAAGATGTGAGAAGCTGGTCTAAGATGGTTTGGACACGTACAAAGGAGACCATTAAAGGCATTTGTTAGGCGTTGTGAGAGTCTAGTCACTAGGTATGTTAAACAAGAGAGGGGTAGAACAATAAAGACTTGGAATGAAACTGTAAGGAAAGACATGATGTACTTCGGCATTAGTGTGATAAAGACTTGAATGTTGACAAAAGATAGGGCACAATGGCGACAAAGGATCCATATAGCCGACCCCACTTAGTGGGATAAAGACTTGAATGTTGTTGTTTACCTTGAAATGAGACAATATATGTATGTTGACTTTGCCAAACATTATTGGTGGAGCACCCAATCAAGAAAATGTATAAGAAGACAACGAAATTGAAATGTGATCGGTCGTCTATATGTTGTATCTCCGACAGAGGAAGAGCGCTTCTATCTATATCTATTATTAAATCATATCTTTGCACCGTCCACAAGTATCATTCGCTACATTCAAGGAAGCTGTTGAGTGTAGGACCTGCTTGAAGAAGACAACATCATCTGAGAATGCTTAGTAGAAGCACGAAACTTCAAAATGCATGCTGCCCTGCGACGACTATTCACGACTATACTGTTATATATTATGAGCCAAAGAGTGTGAGAACTCTATGAGACAAATTGCACAGCTATGATTGAGGATTACGGGAGCTCAAACACTTCAAATACTATTTTCTTAATTAACCAATTACTATGTGAGTTAAATAACATATTGGAACAATATAATAAATGCATAAAAGATTTCAACTTACCACTGCTAAGTGAGGGCTTCCAGTACTCTGCAGATTTGTCAGGATTAATGAAGAATGAGCTATCAATTCCTATATCAGTCGTGGATTTGAATCCGACAGCACTTCTAAACCATGGATAAATAATGGCGTACAACACTATCATTACTTGCATAAGACAAGGAAATGAGGCTATTTTCTTCGTTGACGGACTAGGTGGAACGAGAAAACTTTTCTTTATAGATGTAAATTCGCTCCCCTATGTAACGAGGGTCATATTGTTATTACAATGACAACTTTTAGGATAGCTGCAAATTTGCTTCCGGGTGGAAACACCGCTCACTTTAAGTTTAAAATTTCGATTAAATTCGACGTTGTGCAGATGTAAAGTTCCAGTAAACAATTTCACATGCGCAAATTGGTCGAGCTTGCATTTGCAATAATTTGGGATGAAGCGGTTATGACAAATAAGAAAACTTTCAAAATTTTTGACCGAGCATTGCGAGATGTGTTAAAAATAGACAAATCATTTGTTGACTTGGTATTCATAGTGGGAGGTGATTTCAGACAGGTTATGCATGTTGTTGTTGATGGAACTTGAAGTAAAATAATTCAGGCAAACATCCCTGAGTCTTATATATGGTAGGATGTGAAGTTACTAAAATTAACAGATAAAATAATGGCACGCGATGGTGTCCATTACGTCAAATTCTTACTTAGAGTTGGAGATGGTAAGGAACCCACACACGACAATAACATGATTTGGATTATTGATTTAATTGTTATGCCTTGGGAAGATGATCATTCAATTGATGGATTGACAAACTTTGTTTTCCCGGATATACACACTTACAATGTCAATTATGTTGAAGTTGAATATGTGGAAGGAAAGGCCCTAATTACTCCGTTGAATGAAGACATTGTCAGGCTGAATGAAAATGTCTCCATTTGTTCCCTGGGGATATTACAACTTATTACTCATTCAACTTTGTCTCCGAAGACAACCACAACTTATACCTCCCAAAATTTTTAAACTCTATGAATACCGGAAATCTGATGCCGCACAAGCTTGCATTAAAGCTTGGATGTCCTATTATGCTTCTTTAAGATATAGATCCAAAAATTGATTAAGTGTGCAAGGGATATAAAGTGTTCATTCCACGCATACCGCTTAAGTGCGCAAAAGATTACAAGATTCCGTTTGAATTCACGAGGAAGCAATTTTCGGTCAGACTAAACTTTGTCTTAACAATATACAAGTCTCAAGGACAGACAATTGAAAATGTCAGAATCTATCTTCCTAATCACGTATTTCTTCATGGCTTGCTGTACGTTGCACTTTCAAATGGTGTTTCAGCTCAATGCACAAGAATATTGGTAAAAATTATACGGTTGATGGTCATGAGGGCATACACACAAAGAATGTGGTGCTTAAGGAAATTTTTGAGAGGAATGCATCGATGAATTCAAGAAATTCACTATGAGATGGCGTGCCAAACTACATTTAAATACATACTTTATTTTTCAAATATAATGCCTTACTATTTTGAATAATTTAAAATGTAATGCATTTTAAATGCTCCAAAATAGTATTAGATATTAAATACTTTCATTTACCTCAAATATATCATTTGTTTCTCAGGTCTGCCAGTCTTAAAAGGTAAGAACTTCAATACCTCTACTACCACTGACAACGATTCAGAATACTACAACAAATTTTGAAAAGTTAGTGAAGTCAGGTGGTCTGATGTTCCGCGTAAGGAAGTTAAAGATTTTAGACTTCGTATACCTTTTGTGCCAAACGGCATCAGTGCGGGAGAAGAGCGGAATTTTGTTTATGATATGATTAGGAGGTATCTACTAACAAAGAACACATGACATTGGTTTACAACATGAATGAACATTGGTGCTTCTTTGCTCATAAAATTGGTTAAATTTTACAAAATAAGGGTTTGGATTGTTGGCTTAGAAGGGGATGACAATATTTTGGTATGGATTCAACTTGAGGAGTTGAAATTGGTATGAATTCTTTTCATTATACTTTTGCACGGTATGCATTTGATTTTCTTATGGAAGTGATTAAATTCTTAGAAGAATCCTTTATGAAATTGGCTTTTGTTATCGGCTTATTTTCCTGCTATATGACTTTGACTTCCAACTTCAAGATCCATATTTTATAGTTGAGGAGGTATGTGAACAATGTATATACTCTAAATTTTCAAAAATAGGAGAATGCAAACATTGAACTTGGTGACTGTTGAAACCGGAAACCGGTTTCTGTGGAGTTCGGACCCTAAAAAGGGGTGACCACACACTTACTACTCCTAGGGAGCTGACTCGACCGAAAACTTATGATTTGAAGCTGACCCACAGTTGCGGCATGGAGGTCCCACCACACACCCGGAAGATCTTAAAGCACTTCCTCTCCTTAGCCAGTGTTGAGCTAAGGGTTCCTCAGAAAGTGCTACAAGACCAGAAAAATGAGAAAGTTTGAATTCTGAGGTACCCCCGTGGGTCTATTTATAGAATTTCAAACCAGGACTGCAAACAGCGCAACTCCACTATTCCAACAGGATACACGTGGCCCAAATCGGCATGCCAATAGCGTAACTCCGCTGTCCAAATAGGATACTAACAGGCCAACGTGGGCAAAATATCAAAAGGCACTACCTGGAGGGTGGTTCATGAATAGTCCACTCACCTGGGGCAGTGATTGCTCGATGGGGTTGGCACTCGCCCACCCCCTCCCCGTACCGGGGTCCAGAGCGAGTGAGGACCCGACCATCCCACTCGCCCATTGCCTACCCAGGTAGAGGGGAGAGTGCAAGCCCAGATAGACCACTTACCCTGCATTCTGTTCCCCCCAGCCTGGGCGAGTCGGGGAAACTCTAAAACACTCGCCCATCCAACTCGTCTGAGACCTAGACTGCACATCACTTGGTTGGGCCTGCTCCTACCGACCCCACTTGCGGGTCACGAGGTTGTACTTAGTCACCGCTCTTTGCGAGATTGCTCCAAGCTCGAAAAGAATCATCTAACCCCGAAAGATTGGTGAGTGCGACAAGAACATGAAATCTTATGGTGGGATCCACCAAATGCTATATATATGGCCGCCCGCTCGGGAGAACATTACTGTCCCCCTACCTTCCTGATTTCATCTACACCATGCCTCTATTTAAAGAGTTCCAAGAGAGGCTCAACCGTGCAAGGGAGCTCAATTCATCCAGCGCTGTCGAACTCCACCCCTGGCTTGCCCACCAGTCACCGAGTGAATCACTAAACCGCAAGCCTGCAAAGATTGTTAAACCCATCCCAAAAGTTGGCGAGACCGTCCTCGGCGACCTGTCCTCCACACCAGATCGTGGACTTGCCTCCTCCTCCTCGAAGCTGGTCTCTGAAGATTATTACTGTGCCCATTGATCCTAATTAGATAGCCTGGGAATAACCCATCTGGATCTGTTTGCAGGCCGGCCAGTCTAAGGGGAAGGAGATCGATTATGCTCCCACCGACCATGAAACTCGCCAGCAAGATGATGTGGGCATCCCCTTGGTGCGAGTCAATTCCTCTCCCAAGGACTAGCACTCTCGAACCTCTATTGACGATCATGCGAGAAGCCTGGGTAACCTGTCTTACCTCTATACCTGTTCTCGCTATCCTTCTTACTCATATTATTTTTTCCAGCTTCTACCTTTGGGACCGCCGACCTGGGCTCACCATCGCATAAGTCGCCGGTCCATGAGCCTGTTGGGTTTCTCTATGAGAATGGCACAACGCTTGTGCACGCAGCGGAAAGTAAAAACATCAAGAAAACCCAAAAGAAATGGGATCGGGTCATGACTGTTGAATCAAGAAGTTTACATAACTAGTAGGAAAAAATTACCTCGGTGGCATTGAGTCACAACTCAATGGAGATGCTCCAAACTTTGTCTTCTTGCTGGTGGCGAGTTCTACGTGGAATAATATCCACGTCTCTGCAGAAATCCACACGAGCGGGAGAACGCCGAGCTTTCCGTCGCACGGAAGATCGGGAAGAACGATGACCGCACCTTGCTATTCCACGGACTGCTAGGTCCGCTCCAGGAAGAGCAGCACCAGCGACGATCGCCGGAGAGAAGGTGGTTGACGGAGCAAACACGGCGGCGGAACTCTTCCGGCGGCGGGATCGGGATCGGCGGAACGATCGCGGAACTCTTCCGTCGGGTTCGATTCGATCAGAAGATCATCTCCCGAAAAAACCCTAAGTGTTATATTTATACTAAAGGTATAAATAAACCTAGGTTTATTGCTATCCGCAGACCACCCGAAAATAGGGTACAGGAATCGGTGAATATCAGTCGGTGGGAATCGACGAGAATCGGCGTGAATCAATCAGCGAGCATCACCATGGATCGGCGAGAATCAGAGTACAATACTCGACGATTCTCGTCCGATCGTCGAGCCGCACTTGATGATACACGTCGAATCTCGTCGACCGTCGAGCCGCGGTCGACGATACTTGTCGAAGTCATCGATCGTCGAGAATCAGCATATTGATTCTCGACGATTCTCGTCGATCGGCGAGAATCAGAGAAACGATTCTCGTCGATCGGCGGGAATCATAGCGACGATTCTCGACGAATGTTATCGACCCTCGGACGACAATCCTTTCCAGCCCTCCAGGACAACATTTGCCCAAACTTGACGATCCTTTAAGGCAACACTTTGCCCACAACCCCATTCAGGTCGGTGATTGGTAACTTTTACCAACACAGTCAATTATCCAACTTCTCCACATCTCTTATGTGCGACCTTGCAGGCTCATATCGCGTTGGCAGTGAGATAACATGTTTGACCACATCTAGATCACCATGGTAACTCCAACAGACTCCCACTTGATCTTGAAAGTATCAAACCAAAAACCTCACAAACAATGAGCGGCATCTAGCAATGCATCATTGCTCCCCAAGCAATAAGAGTTTATAACTCATAAGCCTTTATGACCAATGTATCAGCGTTGTCTTTGTCCCTTTGTCCCTTACATCCGGAAAGAACTAGAGGCATGGACCGTGTCACCCTCGTAATAGCTCAATCCAAGTTTTCTTGATCCAGGACGGACTTCCAGATAATGGTGAGTCCAATATCACATATTGACTCAACCAAGCATGGCCATGCATTTCTCAGTCCAGTTCCATCAAGGGGCCCATGGATGTAACTCCTGTCATACAGAAGGACAAATTCCATATCTGCTCACACACAAACACCCAAATGATTCGTAACATGCCCAACAACTACCCTTATCATCAACCTTTCTCAAGGAGGACTTTAGATAGCATCAAAGCACGCTCTTCCTCACTTGATGAATGTTGTGACTTCAGGTCAAAGGACCACAACACCATTGTCAATTGAGACCTACTCGTGACACGATTGGATGACAATCCACAGAGTAGCCTCAGGTTGGGTCTGTCCAGTACAACTTGTTCACTAACAAGTACCCACGTGATGACTTGATATCACAATATCATGACCTGTGAGAACCAGTCATCAGTCAACGCACGTGCTAGTCTTCATGTACCATCATCACCCTTAGCTTCTATGATGATACTCGACCAGGGACCTTTAAGAATGAAGCTTCAAGTAAATCATAGGCTCTCACATTCAAGTCACGTACTTGATGTCCTATGGAAGCGAACATTCTAAGGGTATCTATTATGTTATCATTTAACTATCATATAGAAAAAGACATAATAAAAGGACTTGCCATTAATTATAAGAGAAAAATTAGGTACACAGTTCATCATATGAACAAACAGCCAACAAAATACAAGATTACATGCAACCCACAAGATTCTCGCTAGAGTAGATCATTTAGGTATCGTATACCCATGGATCTAGTATGACCATCATGCTTTCTCTGCGCGAGAGGCTTTGTCAGTGGATCCGCAATATTCTCCTCAGTCGGCACTCTGCAAATGTTTACATCTCCTCGTTCGACAATCTCACGAATAAGATGAAACCGCCGAAGTATGTGCTTGGAGCGCTGATGGGATCTAGGTTCCTTAGATTGTGTAATTGCACCATTGTTATCACAGTAGAGAACTACGGGACCAACAATGCTAGAAACTACATCAAGCTCGCTGATGAATTTCCTAATCCATACAGCCTCCTTCGCCGCATTAGCTGCTGCGATATACTCGGCCTCTATTGTAGAATCAGCAACTGTCTCTTGCTTGGAACTCTTCCAGCTCACAGCTCCTCCATTCAGGCAAAACACAAACCCTGACTGAGACTTGGAGTCGTCTCTATCAGTTTGGAAGCTAGCATCCGTGTAACCACTTACAACGAGCTCTTCCTCTCCACCATACACCAAGAACACATCCTTAGTCCTTCTTAAGTACTTCAGGACATTCTTGACTGCAATCCAGTGACACTCACCGGGGTCTGACTGATACCTGCTAGTCATGCTCAAAGCAAAGGAGACATCGGGTCGAGTACATAACATCGCGTACATGATTGATCCAATTGCCGAAGCATATGGAATCAACTTCATGCGGTCCTTGTCTTCACAAGACTTTGGGCACTGGTCCTTAGAGAGATTCACACCATGAGACATGGGCAAAAATCCTTTCTTGGACTCAAGCATGTTGAACCGCTTCAACACCTTTTCGATGTACGTACTCTGGGTCAAACCCAGCAACTTCTTCGATCTATCTCTGTAGATCTTAATACCGAGTATATAAGTCGCTTCACCTAAATCCTTCATTGAAAAGCAGTTCCCTAGGTTGTTCTTAACAACTTTCAGGGTAGGAATGTCATTCCCAATCAACAGTATGTCATCTACATACAATATCAGGAAGACAACAATGCTCCCACTGATTCGCTTGTAAACACAAGGCTCATCTTCATTCTTGATGAAACCAAACTCTTTGATTTTCTCATCAAAACGAAGATTCCAACTTCGAGAGGCCTGTTTCAGTCCATAAATGGACTTATTCAGCTTGCATATTTTAGTGGCTTCATCTGGGGATACAAAACCCTCGGGTTGTGTCATATACACTTCCTCAAGGAGGTTTCCATTAAGGAAAGCCGTTTTGACATCCATCTGCCAGATCTCGTAGTCATAATACGCAGCAATAGCAAGCAATATCTTTATGGACTTTACCATGGCAACAGGGGAAAAGGTCTCATCATAGTCAATACCATGAATTTGCTTGAAACCCTTAGCCACCAGTCGCCCTTTGAATGTCTGTACATTCCCATCCATGTCGGTCTTCTTCTTGAAAACCCACTTGCACCCTATGGGTCGTACCCCTTCAGGTGGTTCCACCAAGTTCCAAACTTGGTTTGCATACATGGAGTCCATTTCGGATTTCATAGCCTCAAGCCATTTGTCGGAGTCCGGTCCATTCATAGCATCCTGGTAGGTTGCTGGTTCATCATCATGATCCATAAGCAACACATTACCTATTTGAGACACGAGAAATCCATATCTCTCAGGCTCAAACCTCGGTCTACCAGATCTACGTAGGACTTGTGTTCCCTGAGCAGGTTCTCTAGCTACAACATCTTGTAGTCCTGACTCAGAATCCAATTCCGGTTCATTCACTACATGTGGTTCTTGAACTTCTTCAAGCTCTACCTTTTCAGTCTTTCTTGATAAGAACTCTTTCTCCAAGAAGACACCAGTCCTTGCGACAAACACTTTGCCCTCAGATGGTAGGTAAAAGTAATACCCTTTCGTTTCCTTAGGATATCCCACCAGATAACATTTATCCGATTTGGGTTCCAGCTTGTCAGGCATTTGACGTCTCACGTATGCCTCACAGCCCAAATTTTAATGAACGACATACTAGGACGCTTCCCAGTCCATATCTCATATGGTGTCTTCAGAACCGTTTTCGTTGGAGCGCGATTCAATGTCATTGCAGCAGTCTCTAAAGCAAAACCCCAAAAGGAAACAGGCAAGTCTGCATGACTCATCATCGAACGTACCATGTCTAACAGAGTACGATTTCTCCTCTCAGACACACCATTATGTTGTGGTGTTCTAGGTGGAGTGAGCCGTGATACAATACCACACTCTTTCAGATGATCACGGAACTCATGACTCAGGTATTCGCCACCTCGATCAGATCGGAGTGCTTTAACCCTTTTACCCAACTGGTTTTCTACTTCATTCTTGAACTCTTTGAACTTTTCAAAGGCCTCGGATTTGCACTTCATAAGATACACGTATCCGTATCTACTGAAATCATCAGTAAATGTGACAAAGTAGAAATACCCACCTCTAGCCATGGAACTCATGGGTCCGCATACATCACTATGTACAACACCCAAGAGATCCTCAGCCGTCTCAGTATAACCAGTGAAAGGAGCTTTGGTCATCTTGCCTAACAAACAAGATTCGCATCGCTCAAATGATTCATAATCAAATGAGTCCAAAAGTCCATCTCTATGGAGCTTGGATATGCGCTTCTCGTTGATATGGCCCAAACGACAATGCCAGAGAAACGTAGGGTTCAAGTCATTTGTTCTTAGTCTTTTATTATTTTCTACATTACAGATCAGATGGTCCAAGTTCAAAACATAAAGACCATTAAACAATTGGGCTACAGCATAACAAACATCATTCTTAAATATAGAACAACAATTGTTCTTAATTATAAAAGAAAATCCCATCATGTCCAAACATGAAATAGATATAATGTTTCTAGTTATGGCCGGAACAAAATAACAGTTATCTAGTTCTATTATAAGCCCACTGGGCAAAGAAAGACGGTAAACTCCTACGGCTACAGCAGCAACTCTTGCTCCATTGCCGATGCGGAGGTCCACCTCCCCTTTACTCAGCAATCTTCTCCTTCCCAGTTCCTGCACATTTGTACAAATGTGAGAACCACATCCGGTATCCAATACCCAAGATGAAGGAGTAGAAAGGTTTATCTCTATAACGTAAATATTAGAAGCGGAAGTCATACCTCCCCTCAATTTCTGCAGACCCTCAATGTACGAAGGACAGTTCCTCCTCCAATGACCAGCCTTGCCACAGTGGTGGCATTTCCCTTCCTTCACCGTGCTTTTCTTTTTCATTAGTGCAGAAGACTTGGGCTCAAGAAACGACTTAGGTCCCACCTTCGTCTTCTTGAAACCCTTGGCTTTGCCCTTGCCCTTATGCACCATCAGTATGGGGCTGGCAGGCTTGGCCTTCTTCATATTGATTTCGGCAGTTCTCAACATGCCTAGGAGTTCGGGCAGTGTCTTGTCTATTTCATTCATGTTGTAGTTCAAGACAAACTGCTCATAACTGTCCGGAAACGATTGCAGGATCAGATCTGTGGCCAACTCTTGACCAAGAGGAAAACCAAGCCTTTCAAGGTTCTCTATATACCCAATCATCTTGAGTACATGAGTCCCTACTGAGTCTCGAACTCCCATCTTGCACTGAAACAACGCTTTTGTGATGTCGAACCTCTCTTGACGAGCCTGCCCTTGAAACATTTTCTTGAGATGCTCGTCAATCTCCTTGCACCCCATGTTCTCATGTTGCTTCTGAAGCTCAGAGTTCATGGTGGCAAGCATAAGGCATTCGACATCTAAAGCATCGTCAGTATACTTCTTATAAGTATCCTTCTCAGCACGGGAAGAATTCCCGGTCGGCACCTCGGGGGCTTCTTCTTCCAAGACATAGAGCTTTCGCTCTTGCCTGAGAACAATTCTCAGGTTCCTGTACCAGTCCATGTAATTAGTCCCACTGAGCTTATCCTTCTCAAGGATGGCTCTCAGAGACAAAGTGGAGTGTGAAACACTTGCCATGGAATTCTACAAGAATTTATGCAGAATAAAATCAGTACCAAAATTTCAAATACAATTTATTTTAATTTGGACTTCAATTAAAAAACTCCCACTATTTTATTCGAAATGATATCCCTCACTAACAATTCGGAGAGTTCATGCGAGCTACTCTCTTAGTGGACAAGATCCGTATTTCACCAACACTATGAGTCCGCTTTGGCGTTCCTCTCACGATGCGGTTATTTAGGTAGGCAATGCTTGCCAATTGCATCCTCATGCAATTCTTGTATGGTTGGTGAATAACTCCTTACTCGCATCCATCATATGATGCATGCCAACCCTATGCCTCTAGGCACTCAACCTTTGAGGTCACCTAGTTAAGCTGGACCCGATGTCGACAGTGGGATATCACAATTATCCGCTCGCACCCTTACCAAGATAGATTTATGCACCTTGCTTTGGCAAGCCCACACTTCATCGATCGAGGCAGGAAGAGTGTCATCCATCGGAAGGCATCCGAACACTTAATATTTGATGAAGGGATTTCAATTTTAGGTTAAAAATTAACCATGATCAACATTTGATCATTGTGCACATCCAAAGAAAAACAATTCTTCTAAAACCACATGCATCCTTTATGTGCATATCCTAACACCATCAACATTTGATAGAAGGAGGGGCTAAATCTGAACATCCGGAAACTTCCAAATCCTCAGATTTACATGCATTGGACAAAGGCAAAGACAACTCAACTTAAAGCAGTAGACAAGCTCATCTCTCTATGTTGGATTCAAAATCCAAAACATACTCGAGGGATGGTTACTGCTAAGGAGACTACAATTTCTAACACTTAGAAATCCCCACGAAATTCCAGACGTTCTTGGAGGGGTACCAAGACTAAATCTAGACATTTAGAACACTTCTAAATCCCTAGGTTTACACGCACTGGAATAACAAAACTTCCAAAACAACAATCATGGCCGAACCTGGCTCTGATACCACTGTTGGCTTTCTCTATGAGAATGGCACAACGCTTGTGCACGCAGCGGAAAGTAAAAACATCAAGAAAACCCAAAAGAAATGGGATCGGGCCATGACTGTTGAATCAAGAAGTTTACAAAACTAGTAGGCAAAAATTACCTCGGTGGCGTTGAGTCACAACTCAACGGAGATGCTCCAAACTTTGTCTTCTTGCTGGTGGCGAGTTCTACGTGGAATAATATCCACGTCTCTGCAGAAATCCACACGAGCGGGAGAACGCCAAGCTTTCCTTCGCACGGAAGATCGGGAAGAACGATGACCGCACCTTGCTATTCCACGGACTGCTAGGTCCGCGCCAGGAAGAGCAGCACCAGCGACGATCGTCAGAGAGAAGGTGGTTGACGGAGCAAACACGGCGGCGGAACTCTTCCGGCGGCGGGATCGGGATCGGCGGAACGATCGCGGAACTCTTCCGTTGGGTTCGATTCGATCAGAAGATCATCTCCCGAAAAAAACCCTAAGTGTTATATTTATACTAAAGGTATAAATAAACCTAGGTTTATTGCTATCCGCAGACCACCCGAAAATAGGGTACAGGAATCGGTGAATATCAGTCGGTGGGAATCGGCGAGAATCGGCGTGAATCGATCGGCGAGCATCACCATGGATCGGCGAGAATCAGAGTACAATACTCGACGATTCTCGCCGATCGTCGAGCCGCACTTGATGATACACGTCGAATCTCGTCGACCGTCGAGCCGCGATCGACGATACTTGTCGAAGTCATCGATCGTCGAGAATCAGCATATTGTGTAACATCTCATTTCCAACTAGACCCCTAAGAGTGGTTTTGGCCATGACTAGGTCATGACAAAACCCTAGGAAGCCAGAAATGGGCCAAGAGATAGGGGACAGAATGTGGAAGATCATCATAGTCTGCAAATAGTAGAACTCTAAGCATGGTTTAGGATGACCATGGGCCACACCCTAACCCCAAGACCCTACCACAACGCCCCTAATACCTTGGGAGGACCATTAGAGCCAAAAGGACCCATTAGGGTCAACCCAAGAGGCTCAGTTGACCAAGGTCAACCCTAGCCCTAAATGGGTCAAACTAGCCTACTTAGGGTCAATTGACCTACTCCTAGCCTAGAGGACCCCACCTATGCCCTCCTAACCCTAAAGTGAGGTCAATGGGCCACTAAGGACACATTGGGGTCAGCCCTAAAGGCCAGGTTGACCCAAGTCAACTCAAGCCCCTAATCTGGTCAAAGTACCCTTACTAAGGGTATGTGACCTCCAAAGTGCAGGGTAACCCTACATAACCCTACCTAGACCCTAGGGGAAGCCAATGGGTCACCCAGGACCCATAGTGGTCAACCCAATTGGTCATGTTGACCCAAGTCAACTCTAGCCCTAAAATGGTCAAAGTGCCCTTACCAAGGGACATGTGACCCCCAAGATGCCCAACCAACCCTACGCAAGTCTTCCTAGACCTAAAGGGAGTCCAATGGGTCACCAAGGACCCATTTGGGTTAACTCAAATGGTCATGTTGACCAAGGTCAACTCTATTCTAGTGTTAGGTCAAATTAGCCTAAATGGGCTAACCCAAGCTCAAACCCATTTCCCCCACTTGGGCTAACCTCATTTTATTATTAATATGAGTTAGTGGGCTGCCAATAGGCTGGAGGAGAGATTAAAATTCGGCCATGGTGAGTAGGAGAGAGAAAGC
This sequence comes from Platanthera guangdongensis, assembly GCA_039583875.1. Lineage (NCBI taxonomy): Eukaryota > Viridiplantae > Streptophyta > Magnoliopsida > Asparagales > Orchidaceae > Platanthera > Platanthera guangdongensis. Next base: position 121,948,797 of record CM077157.1, read on the forward strand.
TCCATTTTTCTCTTTAATGGAGGAGAGAGAAAGTGAGAAAAGAGGCCATTCATGGCCAAGGGAGATCAAGGGCCTCTCCAATTGATTCCAAAGGCTGAATACATTCCCCCTCATCAGTTTTAAGGAGTTTAATAGCCATGGCCAGCCATTCAAGGTGGCTGAAATCAATTCCTCCAATAGGGAAGAGAGAGAAAGAAGAAAGAGAAGGTCATTCATGGTGGGGAAGGTGAATCACCCCTCCATTCTTCACCAATTAATTAGTATTCATCTCCCCTATCAGTTTTGAGGAGTTTCCAAATGAATTGGGACAAAGGGGAGGTGAATTTCCATGGGTTTTCTCCAAAACCGAAATTCCAATTCATGACCATTAATGGATTTGAAGCCATGACCCTCCCTCTCCCCCAACCCATTTGATGCTTTTAAAAGCTTCCCTGGGCCAAGAGGTATCGTTTCCACCCTTCACCTAAAGAAACCGGGCGGTTTGGTAGTGAAGTTGCAAGCTTCGGAAAGCTCCACCACCGGCCATGGCGCACCGCCACCACACTCGACGACAAGCTCGGTTAAAGGTCCTCCTCTACTCCTTCTTCCGTGGGTAGATCTTAGGAATCGTTTAGGACAAAAATCGGACTCAATTGAGCCGATCCAAGTTTTCATTTTCATGGTTTTTCCAAAAAAAAATGGTGGTCGGGTTCGCCGGAAACCACCCCTCCGGCGGCCGTGCCGCCGCCCGGCGATAGCCCCCACCTCAACGAAGGTGGTGGCGGTGGTGGCCGGCCAGGGAGGTGGCCGTGTGGCCGGGAAATTCACTTGGAATAAGCTCCAGGTTCGGCCAATCATGGCCCTTGGCTGGAGGAAGAAGATGACCAGGAGCCCCACGATTTGCTTTAAGATTCGTGCAGCATCATTTCTTTTATTTAATTTTGATTTCTGAATTTTCTGTCCTGTTTTCTGGGCTGTTTTGCATTAATTATTAAAAATACGTAGGCCCACCTGGTGGGAAAACGGTCAATATGAAAGTTGTAGCCCTATGGGTCGACTGTAATAAAAAATTAATTTGGACCAATTTGGCCTTGTGGTTGGACCAGGGCACCCATTGTGGTGGGACCTGTACCTAGGGCTGACCTGAGATTCAAATGGATTCCCACCCTTCATACCTTATCCAAATTGGCTGAAATTTGTACAGAGGATCATTCTTATCTATACCTAGGGCCTGTCCAAAAATGGGAATTTTTGGAGAAACTATTTCTATAGTTTTTATAAAAAGTTAATAATCTATAAATAAATTAAATAGGTATCCTAAACATCTCCAAACCCTCCCAAATTTTGGTGAGTGGTCTCTGGGTTCATTTTAGGTATCTGTATAACATTTCATTTGATTTGGATGTGTTTTGAATAGGTTTTGACTCAACCCTAACTATACCTTAAAAAGGGCATTTTGGTCAAAAGGTGCACTTTTGATTTTGAGTGACCAAATCACCTCAACAGAGGCTGAAATTTGGGCCACTGACTTGCTATGGCACTTATCACCTCCCCATGGAATATGGGATAGAGAGGAATAGATTTGCCCTAAGTTCCTAGGTCAAACCCTAAGGAGGGACCCTTTGGCCTTGTGAAGGGCATGAGTCCTAAACACCTTGGATGAACACCACATTTTGCAAGGAGGTTCCTAGAATATATAAAACCATCTGGTAAAAATATTAGCAAATTGTGAAAATGGTAGGGCCCCCAAAACCCTAACCCTAGCTTAGGTCCTAAAACTTGTAGTGTAGGGTTAGGTTAGCTAAACATCTTGAAACTTAACCAAATTTGGGTAGTGAGGGGATTAGGGTATTTGAAATCTCTGATAATTTACTTGAAGAATTTTGATCAATATTTGTAGTACTTCATTTGTTAATTACCAAAAGGCCCAAAATGACGTTTGATTTTATTATGGATGTTATGTGCTTTAACATATGATAAAACTTGGTCAGAGGTTATTATAGTTCTAGTTGATCATCTCTGAATTTTATCATAATTTTCAATTAACTTTATTTGGTACTTCCTTCATTAATTTCAGAAAGGGGCTTTGGTAAGGAAAATTCATTATGGTTGATATATCTGTTTAAAAATCATGAGGCTTAGGTTTTAAGGTATTTAGGCCAAAACGTACTTGTATAAATTTATTTATAATTTTTAGAGGTCTGTTTTCAGAACTTTCTTTACAAGGCCATATTTTTGAGAATAGGATAATTAATTAATTTGGGCAATAATTCTTTCAAACAAATTATGAAAGTTTACATAGAGGTTTTATATGCCCTTACCATCATCCTGAAATTTTCTCTGAATTGTTGGAAGTATTTTCATTGTACATCCCCTTTTTATGAATTATTTTGGAATAAATTGGAAATACTATTTAAGGGCTAAAATCTTGCTGGAAAATTTGGAGCTTCTGGATTTTTTGATGATTACCCATCTTGCATTTATCATAATTTTAGTGGAGCTTTATATTGCTTAAATCTTGTACTTCCTGTTCAACCTTGGAACTTTTGGCTTTTAAAATAAATAAATAAATTATTATTTAAATCATAAAAATTAGGAAATTGTGGATTCAGTCTGCATATGCCCATATGGACTTCTAATAATTTTTATATGAGCATTGGATGATCATATGACATACTTCCCTTTTTACGGGTCATATAGCTTAAGTGGGCTGCATTTAGTAATACTGCAGAAAAGCAGTTGGGACATGAATTAGGGCACATGTGATGGGTCTTGATTGGTTTGCTGGAAGGATAAATAGATTTAGGTGCATCTTGGAAGATAAGTGAGTAGGGTGTTATTTTGTCTGGGGTTTAGAGGCGCTCGGGTCCGACGAAAGATCGTCCTCCCCGAGGTGAGTGGAGTCAAATCACCCTAGGATTAGCTTATCGGAACATGAGAAAATAATGGGTAAGGGAATCAACCAATAATAAATAAGTACCTTGCGAAAGGGAACGCTGTGCGTAATCCCAACACAGTTCCTAGTGCCCCTTGAGAGCCCTTCACAGGGAATACCGGGGGCAGTCCTGGGTTAACGTAAACTGTTTTAACAAGCTGAAAAGAGTAACTTAGTAATTAGGGTTGCACATTTCACAAACACTGAGGGCACCGGATGTTAGCTGGGAGCTTCGGCTCGGATGGTTAAAAGGCGGACTTGGGTCCGGGGAGCTTCGGCTCGGTTCTTGATTACGCTAATTTGCATGTGCATAACAGGAAGGAAATTAAGGTGGTGGGTCTTCGGTATCGGAGGGTCGATGCACCGACGCCAATACGTTGACTCGGCAAGTGTGGTTAGCACTTCGCCAACAGAAGTCTGGTGCGCCAGCCGGCAAGAGTACGCAGGAGTCCGCTTAGTGCACCAAGCGTTGAGGCGTACGATAGGTCTGACCGGTAGTACTTTACCGGTTTAGAGGTGGGCGAGGCCCAACCCACCGCTTCCGTCTGCCACTACGGAGGTATCCTGGGAGGTAACGGCTCCAGAAAGGGGGAACTAAAGGTCTGTGTGCACAGAGTCGGGTGTGTGTGTTGCACTTGCATGTCCATCATACCCACTTGCATGTCATAGCATAATCGTCTCCTTTAACCTTGACACCTAAAGTATAAGTGAAATGGGACGCTTATACTCTAGGACCTGCAAAACGACCCCTTGGTCTATAAGCTTGTGTGGGCAAGTTTATAAATTAAGGTTAAATTTGGATATATATTTACTGCTGTTTGATAACCGACACCCCATCGTATAAATTGGTATGAGACTTTTTATACGATGGGAGCCTTGCAGAAGACCCCTTGGCTTATATGTTTTTCACATAAGTGAAGGTTACATTTCATATTTCAGCTTATGTCTATAGAATTGCTAGTATAGGTCCGATGTCATCTGCTTTTTGATTATTCTCCACCATTAAGTCCTCCCCTTTCATCCTCTCCGCTCGGTGCTTAGGAGCCGTGGGGGAAGGGGCGGGGGATGATAGGACTTAGTCTTTTAGACTAACGGTTTTCGAACCGCATCATTTAGGGGATCGTGGAGACCAGCATGGAGGAGCAGCCCCAGAGACCGGTGCGCTTGGAGGTGGGGCAGTCTAGCTTCGGAGTTCATACAGCCGGGACCGTGAGTCTCGACCTTGAGTAGTTTTCTACTTTTGTTTCTGCATGAGAGATCTTGTAGTGAGGTTATGATGTACCGGGCATAAGCCCGTTTTTTCTACTCTGATGTTATCTTCTGTGGACACTCCTTTCGTGGAGTTATATTTATTATGTCATGTGATTCTCTGTGGACAGATAGTTTCCATTTTACTTCATTATGCTACTTTTCTGTGATCGAATTGGCCGGCAGAATCGGCGCTTTGTGGTGATGACCCTTCAGGGCGTGAAGGAGTCACCGCAAAACGGCGGTTCTGGGCCTAAGACCCCGGTGTCGAAAAAGAAAAAAAGGGGGGGGGGGGGTCTTACAAGTGGTATCAGAGCACCTCGATCGAAAAGTAGCCATCCACAACCCTGGGTCACCCCCGCGCGGGTTTAGTTTGGGGACAAACTAAGCAGCGGAAGCAGTGGTGTGCCCATATGGGGGGGAATCACATGTAAATTGTCCACTTTCATTAGGCATTGAGTCGATTACCTACTAATGTAGTTCGTTTTGCAGCCCCCAGCTCAGCCCACCCCAAAAGGTGGAGCTCAGCAGACCCCAGATATCGCACCACCTCCCATGGTCCCCACACCTTTCCTCCAGTCAGACATGGGGCAGACCCTTACAGCTATCCTTGAGGCCTTCCGGGCTCAGCAGGCTCCAGCCCAGCAGCCAAACCCAGGGGCCAACTGGATGAGCACCTTCCGAGGACTCTCTCCCCCATCATACTTAGGGACAGAGTCGGCAGTACGGACAGAGGAGTGGCTGGATGTTATGTACGAGATGTTGACTGGGATACGATGCCCTTGGGAGGAGAGGGTGGCCCTGGTGGTATCTTGCTTGGAGTCCCATGCTAAGAGGTGGTGGAAGACGCTGTTGGACACGACTTTTGCTGATAGGGAGATTGCAGAAATCACTTGGGAAGAATTCAGGGCCACGCTGCTGGAGCACTTTGTTCCTCAGTCGGCCAGGGACGAGTTGGAGGAGCGGTTCTTGCAGCTGAGGCAGGGCACCAGGACGGTGGTGGAGTACCACCGAGAGTTCGATCATTTGGCCCGATATGCGGGCTCCTATCAGCTGGACGAAGCAGGTTACGTCAAGAGGTTTTATAAGGGCCTAAGAGAGGAGTTGAGGGAGGCCTTGCTTTTTGTCTCTGACGGGCCCATCTCCCGGATTTTGGAGATGGCGAAGAGGATTGAGGCCGACTGGCACACCACTCGGGGCCGGAAACGGCAAGCGGAGGACCAGGGCCGGAGGGCCCGAAATGATCAGCGGCGAGGCACCATACCAGATGGGAGGAGGATAGAGGAGCAGCCTCGTCAGGAGGTGAGGCAGGAGCCGAGAGAGCAGGTGGTTTTGGCCCCTCAACCTCTCCGGATCCAGGAGATGCAGAGACCCCGGGGTATGGCGTATCCCCCGCCGGAGTGCTTCCATTGTCACCAGGTGGGACATCTCCGGAGAGACTGCCCTATGAGGGGGGCACCACCTCCAGCACCACGGGGTGGCCCACCGGCCCAGCATTTCGGAGGCCGAGGACGCGGCCGAGGACGTGGTTACCAGGGAGGCGACCGCAGGCAGAATGGGGAGCAGATTTACGCTTTGGACTTAGCACAGCCCCGGAACCCGGACAGGGTTATTGCAGGTATGAGAGTAATCTTAGTTTTGGATTTATTCTTTGCTCATATTAAGTGTTGATAGAACTACTACACAACCTAGGTTAGAAAACCTTACACCAGAGTTTTCTTTCAAAACTGATTTAGGAATGGTGATGGTGTGCGGCAAGCCTGCCCATACCCTGTTCGACACGGGGGCATCGCACAACTTTGTGTCGGAGGATTTCGTCAAGGACCTGGATCAGATTCGATATTATACGGGATTACCCAGGAGGGTGCGTCTCCCCAATGGGATGGAGATCCAGTCCACAGAGAAGTGCCTCCTGGAGGTTACCATAGACAGGTTGACACTTGAGGCCCCGGCGACGATCCTGAGAATGCCGGACTTCGACCTTGTCTTGGGCATGACATGGCTTGTCTGGAACCATGCCCAGATTGACTGCCCGGCAAGGAAGGTCGTGCTGAGCCACGGCGATACTTATGCAACATTCGAAGGTACTACACCGGTTTCCCGCCGCCTGCTTTCATCTATTCAGGCCGTTAAGGCTCACATGCAAGGAGACGAGGTATATCAGGTATTATTCGAGATGACTGAGGAGAAGGACCTGATTGCTAGCATTCCGGTGGTTCGTGACTACGCCGATATTTTTCCGGATAAGCTGCCAGGACTGCCTCCGCATAGGGAGAAGGACTTTCAGATTCAGTTGGTACCAGGGGCTAAGTCGGTATCCAAGGCCCCTTATCGGATGGCCCCGAAGGAGTTGGCGGAGTTTCGGACACAGTTGCAGGAGCTGGTGGAAGCAGGATTTGTTAGGCCGAGCTCCTCATCATGGGGAGCTCCTGTCCTATTCGTGAAGAAGAAGGATGGCACTCTTCGCCTGTGCATTGACTATCGAGCACTAAACAGGCTGACCGTCCGAAATACCTATCCTCTCCCCAGGATAGACGAGTTGTTCGATCAGCTGGAGGGAGCCCATTATTTTTCGAAGCTGGACTTGAGGTCAGGCTACTACCATCTGCGGATCCAGGAGGAGGATATTCCGAAGACGGCCTTTAGTAGCCGATATGGATTGTATGAGTTCATCGTGATGCCCTTCGGGCTCACGAATGCTCCGTCGGCGTTTATGAGCCTCATGAACCGGGTCTTCGAGGCTTATTTGGATGTGTTCGTCATAGTATTCATAGACGACATCCTTATCTATTCTAAGACGGAGGAGGAGCACACACGACATCTGACACTGACCTTGGAGAGACTGCGGGAGCATCGCCTTTATGCGAAGTTCAGCAAGTGTCAGTTCTGGTTGAAGGAGGTGGCTTTCTTAGGCCACATTATCAGCGGAGCCGGGCTGGCGGTGGACCCGGCAAAGATTCAGGCAGTCAGGGATTGGCCGCCGCTGAAGACGGCCACAGACGTGCGGAGTTTCCTGGGACTTGCCGGTTATTACCGGAAGTTCGTAGAGAGATTCTCTCGAATCGCCCTCCCGCTCACATCCTTGACGAAGAAGGAGGTACCGTTCGTGTGGACCCCGCAGTGCCAGACAGCTTTCCAGGAGCTGAAGGATCGGCTAACCTCGGCTCCCATTCTTACTCTCCCCTCGGGGAGGGAGGGATTTCAGGTCTACACCGACGCATCATATCAGGGGATGGGAGCGGTGCTGATGCAGAACGGACACGTCATAGCTTATGCCTCCCGCCAGCTGAAGACCCATGAGAAGAACTACCCAGTGCACGACCTTGAGATGGGAGCAGTTGTATTTGCACTGAAGATATGGCGGCACTACCTTTATGGAGTCCACTGTGATATATACTCCGATCATAAGAACCTTAAGTACGTGGACACGCAGAAGGAACTGAATATCAGGCAGAGGCGGTGGGTGGAGTTTCTATCTAACTACCAGTATGAGATGCACTATCACCCGGGGAAGGCGAACGTGGTAGCAGATGCACTGAGTCGGAGAGCCGCCACAGTAGGAGCAGAGCCTCAGTTGATGTCTATGGAGCTGCTGCAGAGACTAGAGGACATGCACATTACTCTGGTGTCGTCAGATGATCCTGAGCTCTATGAGGAGTACTTGGCCACGATGGGCGTTACCGATGACATCAGAGACCGAGTCAGAGAAGGGCAGAGGCAGGATGCCAAGTTAGAGCCCATCTTCCAAGCTCTGGAGGCAGGCACTGCAGGGGATTACACACTGAGGGACGACCTGGTATGCTTCAGAGGACGGGTGTATATACCGGAGGGAGGCCAGATCCGGGAGGATATTATGACGGAGGCGCACTGCAGCCGGTATTCTGTACACCCGGGGATCACAAAGATGACGGCTGATTTGAAGAAGACGATGTTCTGGCCGGGCATGAAGAAGGATGTCTCTTACTTCGTGACCCATTGTGAGGCATGTAAGCTAGTGAAGGCGGAGTGCAGGAACCCCGCGGGATTATTGCAGCCACTCCCGGTGCCGGAGTGGAAGTTTGATGACATAGCCATGGACTTCATACATGGGCTTCCCCGGTCTCGGACAGGGAATGACTCGATCTGGGTAATCGTTGATTGATTGACCAAGGTGGCTCGATTTATACCAATCAGGAAGGACGATTCAGTGGGTGTACTGGTGCGGAAGTTTGTGGAGCAGTTCATTTGTTATCATGGCGTGCCCAGGACGATAGTGTCAGATCGTGATGGGCGGTTTACATCCACGGAGTGGCGATCAGTCCAGGCTTACTTAGGCGCGCGATTGACCTTCAGCACTGCATTTCATCCCCAGACAGACGGGCAGACAAAACGCACCAACCGGACGCTGGAGGACCTTTTGAGGCTATGCATCTTGGACCGCGGGGAACCGTTGTAACATCCCATTTCCAACTAGACCCCTAAGAGTGGTTTTGGCCATGACTAGGTCATGACAAAACCCTAGGAAGCCAGAAATGGGCCAAGAGATAGGGGACAAAATGTGGAAGATCATCATGGTCTGCAAATAGTAGAACTCTGAGCAATGGTTTAGGAGGACCATGGGCTACACCTTGTCCTCAAGACCCTACCACAACACCCCCCTAATACCTTGGGAGGCCCATTAGAGCCATAAGGACCCATTAGGGTCAACCAAAGAGGCTCAGTTGACCAAGGTCAACCCTAGCCCTAAATGGGTCAAACTAGCCTACTTAGGGTCAATTGACCTACTCCCAGCCTAGAGAACCCCACCTATGCCCTCCTAACCCTAAAGAGAGGTCAATGGGTCACTAAGGACACATTGGGGTCAGCCCTAGAGGCCAGGTTGACCCAAGTCAACTTAGGCCCCTCATATGGTCAAAGTACCCTTACTAAGGGTATGTGACCTCCAAAGTGCAAGGTAACCATACATGACCCTTCCTAGACCCTAGGGGAGGCCAATGGGTCACCAAGGACCCATTGGGGTCAACCCAAATGGTCATGTTGACCCAAGTCAACTCTAGCTCTAAAATGGTCAAAGTGCCCTTACCAAGGGACATGTGACCCCCAAGATGCCCAACCAACCCTATTCAAGTCTTCCTAGACCTTCAGGGAGTCCAATGGGTCACCAAGGACCCATTGGGGTCAACTCAAATGGTCATGTTGACCAAGGTCAACTCTATTCTAGTGTTAGGTCAAATTAGCCTAAATGGGCTAACCCAAGCTCAAACCCATTTCCCCCACTTGGGCTAACCTCATTTTATTATTAATATGAGTTAGTGGGCTGCCAATAGGCTGGAGGAGAGATCAAAATTCGGCCATGGTGAGTAGGAGAGAGAAAGCTCCATTTTCATCTTTAATGGAGGAGAGAGAAAGTGAGAAAAGAGGTCATTCATGGCCAAGGGAGATCAAGGGACTCTCCAATTGATTCCAAAGGCTGAATACATTCCCCCTCATCAGTTTTGAGGAGTTTAATAGCCATGGACAGCCATTCAAGGTGGCTGAAATCAATTCCTCTAATAGGGAAGAGAGAGAAAGAAGAAAGAGAAGGTCATTCATGGTGGGGAAGGTGAATCACCCCTTCATTCTTCACCAATTAATTAGTATTCATCTCCCCTATCAGTTTTGAGGAGTTTCCAAATGAATTGGGACAAAGGGGAGGTGAATTTTCATGGATTTTCTCCAAAACCGAAATTCCCTTTTATGGCCATTAATGGATTTGAAGCCATGACCCTCTCTCCCCCATTTGATGCTTTTAAAAGCTTCCATGGGCCAAGTGAAATCGTTTCCACCCTTCACCTAAAGAAACCGGGCGGTTTGGTAGTGAAGTTGCAAGCTTCGGAAAGCTCCACCACCGGCCATGGCGCACCGCCACCACACTCGACGACAAGCTCGGTTAAAGGTCCTCCTCTACTCCTTCTTCCGTGGGTAGATCTTAGGAATCGTTTAGGACAAAAATCGGACTCAATTGAGCCGATCCAAGTTTTATTTTCATGGTTTTTCCAAAAAAAAATGGTGGTCGGGTTCGCCGGAAACCACCCCTTCGGCAGCCGTGCCGCCGCCCGGCGATAGCCCCCACCTCAACGAAGGTGGTGGCGGTGGTGGCCGGCCAGGGAGGTGGCCGTGTGGCCGGGAAATGCACTTGGAATAAGCTCCAGGTTCGGCCAATCATGGCCCTTGGCTGGAGGAAGAAGATGACCTGGAGCCCCACGATTTGCTTTAAGATTTGTGCATCATCATTTCTTTTATTTAATTTTGATTTCTGAATTTTTTGTCCTGTTTTCTGGGCTGTTTTGCATTAATTATTAAAAATACGTAGGCCCCCTGGTGGGAAAACGGTCAATATGAAAGTTGTAGCCCTATGGGTCGACTATAATAAAAAATTAATTTGGACCAATTTGGCCTTGTGGTTGGACCAGGGCACCCATTGTGGTGGGACCTGTACCTAGGGCTGACCTGAGATTCAAATGGATTCCCACCCTTCATCCCTTGTCCAAATTGGCTGAAATTTGTACAGAGGATCATTCTTATCTATACCTAGGGCCTGTCCAAAAATGGGAATTTTGGAGAAACTATTTCTATAGTTTTTATAAAAATTAATAATCTATAAATAAATTAAATAGGTGTCCTAAACATCTCCAAACCCTCCCAAATTTTGGTGAGTGGTCTCTGGGTTCATTTTAGGTATCTGTATAACATTTCATTTGATTTGGATGTGTTTTGAATAGGTTTTGACTCAACCCTAACTATACCTTAAAAAGGGCATTTTGGTCAAAAGGTGCACTTTTGATTTTGAGTGACCAAATCACCTCAACAGAGGCTGAAATTTGGGCCACTGACTTGCTATGGCACTTATCACCTCCCCATGGAATATGGGATAGAGAGGAATAGATTTGCCCTAAGTTCCTAGGTCAAACCCTAAGGAGGGACCCTTTGGCCTTGTGAAGGGCATGAGTCCTAAACACCTTGGATGAACACCACATTTTGCAAGGAGGTTCCTAGAATATATAAAACCCTCTGGTAAAAATATTAGAAAATTGTGAAAATGGTAGGGCCCCCAAAACCCTAACCCTAGCTTAGGTCCTAAAACTTGTTGTGTAGGGTTAAGTTAGCTAAACATCTTGAAACTTAACCAAATTTTGGTAGTGAGGGGATTAGGGTATTTGAAATCTCTGATAATTTACTTGAGGAATTTTGATCAATATTTGTAGTACTTCATTTGTTAATTACCAAAAGGCCCAAAATGACGTTTGATTTTATTATGGATGTTATTTGCTTTAACATATGATAAAACTTGGTCAGAGGTTATTATAGTTCTAGTTGATCATCTCTGAATTTTATCACAATTTTCAATTAACTTTATTTGGTACTTCCTTCATTAATTTCAGAAAGGGGCTTTGGTAAGGAAAATTCATTATGGTTGATATATCTGTTTAAAAATCATGAGGCTTAGGTTTTACGGTATTTAGTCCAAAAAGTACTTGTATAAATTTATTTATAATTTTTAGAGGTCTGTTTTCAGAACTTTCTTTACAAGGCCATATTTTTGAGAATAGGATAATTAATTAATTTGGGCAATAATTCTTTCAAACAAATTATGAAAGTTTACATAGAGGTTTTATATGCCCTTACCATCATCCTGAAATTTTCTCTGAATTGTTGGAAGTATTTTCATTGTACATCCCCTTTTTATGAATTATTTTGGAATAAATTGGAAATACTATTTAAGGGCTAACCTCTTGCTGGAAACTTTGGAGCTTCTGGATTTTTTGATGATTACCCATCTTGCATTTATCATAATTTTAGTGGAGCTTTATATTGCTTAAAGCTTGTACTTCCTGTTCAACCTTGGAACTTTTGGCTTTAAAATAAATAAATAAATTATTATTTAAATCATAAAAATTAGGAAATTGTGGATTCAGTCTGCATATGCCCATATGGACTTCTAATAATTTTTATATGAGCATTGGATGATCATATGACATACTTCCCTTTTTACGGGTCATATAGCTTAAGTGGGCTGCATTTAGTAATACTGCAGAAAAGCAGTTGGGACATGAATTAGGGCACATGTGATGGGTCTTGATTGGTTTGCTGGAAGGATAAATAGATTTAGGTGCATCTTGGAAGATAAGTGAGTAGGGTGTTATTTTGTCTGGGGTTTAGAGGCGCTCGGGTCCGACGAAAGATCGTCCTCCCCGAGGTGAGTGGAGTCAAATCACCCTAGGATTAGCTTATCGGAACATGAGAAAATAATGGGTAAGGGAATCAACCAATAATAAATAAGTAGCTTGCGAAAGGGAACACTGTGTGTAATCCCAACACAGTTCCTAGTGCCCCTTGAGAGCCCTTCACAGGGAATACCGGGGGCAGTCCTGGGTTAACGTAAACTGTTTTAACAAGCTGAAAAGAGTAACTTAGTAATTAGGGTTGCACATTTCACAAACACTGAGGGCACCGGATGTTAGCTGGGAGCTTCGGCTCGGATGGTTAGAAGGCGGACTTTGGGTCCGGGGAGCTTCAGCTCGGTTCTTGATTACGCTAATTTGCATGTGCATAACAGGAAGGAAATTAAGGTGGTGGGTCTTCGGTATCGGAGGGTCGATGCACCGACGCCAATATGTTGACTCGGCAAGTGTGGTTAGCACTTCGCCAACAGAAGTCTGGTGCGCCAGCCGGCAAGAGTACGCAGGAGTCCGCTTAGTGCACCAAGCGTTGAGGCGTACGATATGTAACATCCCATTTCCAACTAGACCCCTAAGAGTGGTTTTGGCCATGACTAGGTCATGACAAAACTATGGGAAGCCAGAAATGGGCCAAGAGATAGGAGGCCAAGGTAGGGATCACCATGGTCTGCAGATAGTAGAATTCTGAACAATAGTTTAGGATGACAATGGGGCTTCACCATGACCCCAAGACCCTACCACAACACTCCCAAACATTTTGGGAGACCCATTAGAGCCAAAAGGACCCATTAGGGCCAACCCAAGAGGCCCAGTTGACCAAGGTCAATCCTAGCCCTAAATAGGTCAACCTAGCCCACTTAGGGCCAATAGACCCACTCCTAGTCTAGAGGACCCCACCTATGCCCTCCTAACCCTAAAGTGAGGTCAATGGGTCACTAAGGACACATTGGGGTCAGCCCTAGAGGCCAGGTTGACCCAAGTCAACTCAAGCCCTAATCTGGTCAAAGTACCCTTACTAAGGGTATGTGACCTCCAAAGTGCAGGGTAACCCCACATAACCCTACCTAGACCCTAAGGGAAGTCAATGGGTCACCAAGGATCCATAGGGGTGGACCCTAATGGTCATGTTGACCCAAGTCAACTCTAGCTCTAAATGGTCAAAGTGACCTTACCAAGGGTCAAGTGACCTTTAAGGTGCCAAGTCAACCCTACCCAGCCCTACATAGACCTTAGGGGAGGCCAATGAACCATCCAGGACCCAATGGGGTCAACCAAGATGGTCAAATTGGCCAAGTCAACCCTCATTGAGGGTCAAGTCAACTTAGCCCAAAAAGGGCTAACCCAAGCTCAAGGCACTCCTCCCTTAGGCTAAGCCCACTCCCATGATCATCATAATCCAGTGGGCTGCCTTTAGCTTGTGGGGTTGACTAGTCAACCAGAGGTGACTAGGAGAGAGAAAAAGCTCCTCTCCATGATAATGGAGGAGAGAGAAATGAGGAAGGAGAAGGGGGAAGTAAGAGGCCGGCCAAGGGAGACTAACAGCCACCCTTTATGGCTGCAATCAACTCCTCTAGGAGAGAGGAGTTGATTCCAGCCGTTTCCCGGCCACCAAGGGGTGGGTTCAGCCCCCCTCCACACAACCCGAGCCACTCCATTAATGGAGATAATGGCCATTGAAGAACCAGCCTCTCCCCTCCCCCAATTGCCATTTAAACACCATCAGGGAGCCGAGGGGATCATTTTGGAGCACTTACCTGGAGGAGACGAGCCCTTCCACCGTGCAGTTGCAGAAGCCGAGCGCCGCCGCCGTCGCCAATGGCATCCCGCCGCTCCTCTCGCATCCAGGCCGCCAGGAAGGTCCTCCTCCTCTCCTTAACTCGCGGGTAGATCCTAGGAATCCTTAGGCTAGAGTTTCGGGCTCAATTGAGCCCGATCGAATCCAGGATTTCTCCTGGTTTCGGCAAGGAAAATTCTTGCTCAATCCGCCGGAAAACACCTCTCCGGCGGCGGAGCCGCCGTCTGACGATAGCCACCACCTCGACGGAGGTGTTGGTGGCGGTGGCCGGCCGGGGAAGGGGCTGGATTGCCGGCGGCAGAGCTTGGAAATCGCTCCAGGCAGAACCAATCCCAGCCGTTGGCTCAGTGGGGACGATGACCAGATGCCGTCGATCTGCGCCAAGATTCGTGCGGCATCAGAATCAAATACTATAGGAATTAAATAGATATTATTTCATTTTTGTCACACTGGATGTATTTAATGTAATTAATGTTTAAAAATACTTAGGGACCTTGAATGAAAATTTGCCCAACATGAACATTGTAGCTTAGGGTGTCTAGTTTGCAGCAAAAATTGTTTGGACCCTTTTGGGTCACTGGTTAGACCAGGGCACCCATTTTGGTGGGACATGTCCTTAGGGCTAGGCAGTCACTAAAATGAGTGCCCACTCTTCACCCCAAGCCCAAATTGGCTGAAATTTTGGCAGAGAGTCTACCCTAGACCTACCCAGGGCCTGCCAAAAAATGGGAATTTTTGGGGAAAATATTTCTATAGTTTTGGTAAAAATTTAATAATCATTAGATAAATTAAATAGGTGCCCTAAACACATCCAAACCCTCCCAAATTTTGGTGAGTGGTCCCTGGGCTCCAGTTAGGTCCCTGTATAAAATTTCATTGAGATTAGAAGAGTTTTGAATAGGTTTTGACCCAACCCTAGTACTACCCTATGAAGGGCATTTTGGTCAAAAGTGGCACTTTTGGTTTTCAGTGACCAAATCACCTCAACAGAGGCTGAAACTTGGGCCACTGATATGATTTAACTTTTTACACTCACTCATGAAGTTTGGAGTGGATTGGACTAGGGTAGCCCTAGAATGTTAGGGTAGGCCCTTTAGGGTAATTTTCTAGGGTTTGAAGAAATTGGGGTCAAAATACCTTGGATGGACTTGAAACTTTGGGGTGGTGTCCATAGGGTTACCATGGACCTGTGGTTAAAATTTAGGGCATTTGGAAGACTTAAGACCCCTTAAACCCATAACCCTAGTTTAGGGCACTAGCTTTGAAACCATAAGAACTAATACCAAAACTATCTGAAAAGGCCTGAGATTTTGAATGGGTAGTTGCTTAGGGTCTACCTATCTCTGGAAATTTTATAATAAATTTTGGATGAATATTTTTGGTACTTTATTCACAAAGTTATATTTTACAATTTCCACATAAGAATTTTTGCAGAGAACTATACTTGTTTAAACTTGATAAAACTTAGCAAAGGGGCTTATAACCATGATACCCATCTCTGTAAATGTTTATGAAATTTTTGAAGAATGATATTCAGTAGTTGCTTCTTTAATTATTTAATTCCATGGAACCTTTGGAAATTTAATAATGACTTTTAGATTGTCTTAAAAATTCTAATTTCTTCATCATGATGTTTTTAGTTCCCTGTGAAGCCCTAGTAATTTTTACATAATTATTGGAGACATATATGTGGCACTTCCTTCATTATATTTGATTTTAGGAATTATTTTAATAAATCCTTTAGAGGTCAAGAATTATCTGGAAAATTATGAAAATTGGCAACCAATGATATTTCTCTGTTATTTAGTGAATAAAAATTTTAGGAGGCCATTACCTGAGAAAATCTTATGGTTCATGTTCAAATTGACTATGGCCTAGTTTTTGAGGAAAATTCAATAAATAGTAGATTAATTGGGAAAAATATGATTTTCTGAATTTAGTCTATTTTTATCATAATAGACCTCTGATAATTATCATGAGGGTACTGGATGAGTATTTCATGTACTTCCCCTTTTACGGGTCACGTAGCTTAAGTGGTCTGCATATAGCAAAACTGCAGGATTTCATTTGGATTGAATTAGGGCACGTATGATGGGTCTTGATGGTTTGCTGTAAGGACAAGTGGAATGGGTTGCATCTTTGGAAGATGAGTGAGTAGGGTGTGGATTTGTCTAGGGTTTAAAGGCGTTCGGGTCCGACGAAAGATCGTCCTACCCAAGGAGAGTTGGAGTCAAATTACCCTAGGATTAGCATATCGGAATATGAGAAACAAAGGGGAAGGGAATCAACCAACAATAAATAAGTACCTTGCGAAAGGGAACGCTGGGCGTAATCCCAACACAGTTCCTAGTGCCCCTTGAGAGCCCTTCACAGGGAATACCGGGGGCAGTCCTGGGTTAACGTAAACTGTTTAACAAACTGAAAAGAGTAACATAGTAATTAGGGTTGCACAATTCACAGACACTGATGGCACGGGATGATAGCTGGGAGCTTCGGCTCGGATGGTTATAGATGGACTTTGGGTCCGGAGAGCTTCGGCTCGATTGTTTGTGACGGACGTGTTGGTCCGGGGAGCTTCGGCTCGGGTTTTGATCACGCTAAAATTTGCATGTGCATAAAAAGGAAAGTAAATTAAGGTGGTGGGTCTTCGGTATTGGAGGGTCGATGCACCGACGCCAATACGTTGACTCGGCAAGTGTGGTTAGCACTTCGCCAACAGAAGTCCGGTGCGCCAGCCGGCAAGAGTACGCAGGAGTCCGCTTCGTGCACCAAGCGTTGAGGCGTACGATAGGTCTGACCGGTAGTGCCTTACTGGTTTAGAGGTGGGCGAGGCCCAACCCACCGCTTCCGTCTGCCACTACGGAGGTATCCTGGGAGGTTACGGCTCCAGAAAGGGGGAACTAAAGGTCTGTGTGCACAGAGTCGGGTGTGTGCGTTGCACTTGCATGTCCATCATACCCACTTCGCATGTCATAGCATAATCGATTCATTTAACCCCTGACACCTAATGTATAAGTGGAATGGGACGCTTATACATTAGGACCTGCAAAACGACCCCTTAGTCTATAAGCTTGTGTGGGCAAGTTTATAAGTTAAGGTTAATTTTGATATACTTAGTTACTGCTGTTTGACCACCGACACCCCAGCGTATAAATCGGTATGGGACTTTTTATACGATGGGAGCCTTGCAAGAGACCCCTTGGCTTATGTGTTTTCCACATAAGTGAAGGTTACATTTCAGCTTACATTTTTATTGTCTTTATATGCTATAGAACTTGCTAAAATAGGACCGC
Source organism: Platanthera guangdongensis (assembly GCA_039583875.1). Lineage (NCBI taxonomy): Eukaryota > Viridiplantae > Streptophyta > Magnoliopsida > Asparagales > Orchidaceae > Platanthera > Platanthera guangdongensis. Next base: position 121,966,245 of record CM077157.1, read on the forward strand.
TGCCATCTGCTTTTGATGTTCTCCACCTTCAGGTCCTCCCCTTTCTTCCTCTCCGCTCGGTGCCTAGGAGCCGTGGGGGAAGGGGCGGGGGATGATAGGACTTAGTCTTTTAGACTAACGGTTTTCGAACCGCATCATTTAGGGGATCGCGGAGACCAGCATGGAGGAGCAGCCCCAGAGACCGGTGCGCTTGGAGGTGGGGCAGTCTAGCTCCGGAGTACACACAGCCGGGACCGTGAGTCTCGACCCTGAGCAGTTTTTCTACTTTTGTTTCTACATGAGAGATCTTGTAGTGAGGATTTGATGTACCGGGCATAAGCCCGTTTTGCTGCTCTGATGTTGTTTTCTGTGGACACTCCCTTCGTGGAGTTATATTTATTATGTCATGTGATTCTCTGTGGACAGATAGTTTACATTTACTTCATTATGCTACTTTTATGTGATCGAATTGGCCGGTAGAATCGGCGCTTTGTGGTGATGACCCTTCAGGGCGTGAAGGAGTCACCGCAAATCGGCGGTTCTGGGCCTAAGACCCCGGTGTCCAAAAAGAAAAAAAAAGGGGTCTTACAAGTGGTATCAGAGCAAACCTCGATCGAAAAGTAGCCGTCCACAACCCTGGGTCACCCCCGCGCGGGTTTAGTTTGGGGACAAACTAAGCAGCGGAAGCAGTGGTGTGCCCATACAGGGGAAATCACATGTAAGTTGTCCACTTTCATTAGACATTGAGTCGATTGTCTACTAATGTACTTCATTTTGCAGCCCCCAGCTCAGCCCACCCCACAAGGTGGAGCTCAGCAGACTCCAGACATTGCACCACCTCCCATGGTCCCCACACCTTTCCTCCAGTCAGACATGGGGCAGACCCTTACAGCTATCCTTGAGGCCTTCCGAGCTCAGCAAGCCCCAGTCCAGCAGCCAAACCCAGGGGCCAACTGGATGAGCACCTTCCGAGGACTCTCTCCCCCATCTTACTTGGGGACAGAGTCGGCAGTACGGACAGAGGAGTGGCTGGATGTGATGTACGAGATGTTGACGGGGATACGATGCCCCTGGGAGGAGAGGGTGGCCCTAGTGGTATCTTGCTTGGAGTCACATGCCAAGCGGTGGTGGAAGACGCTGTTGGACACGACTTTTGCGGATAGAGAGATTGCAGAAATCACCTGGGAAGAGTTCAGGGCCACGCTGCTGGAACACTTTGTTCCTCAGTCGGCCAGGACGAGTTGGAGGAGCGTTTCTTGCAGCTGAGGCAGGGCACCAGGACAGTGGTGGAGTACCACCGAGAGTTCGATCATTTGGCCCGATATGCGGGCTCTTATCAGCTGGATGAAGCAGGGTACGTCAAGAGGTTCTATAAGGGCCTAAAAGAGGAGTTGAGGGAGGCCCTGCTTTTTGTCTCTGACGGGCCCATCTCCCGGATTTTGGAGATGGCGAAGAGGATCGAGGCCGACTGGCACACCACTCGAGGCCGTAAACGGCAAGCGGAGGACCAGGGCCGGAGGGCCCGAAATGATCAGCGGCGAGGCACCGTACCAGATGGAAGAAGGGCAGAGGAGCAGCCTCGTCAGGAGTTGAGGCAGGAGCCGAGAGAGCAGGTGGTCTTGGCCCCTCAACCTCACCGGATCCAGGAGATGCAGAGACCCCGGGGTATGGCGTATCCCCCGCCGGAGTGCTTCCACTGTCACCAGGTGGGACACCTCCGGAGAGATTGCCTATGAGGGGGCACCACCTCCAGCACCACGGGGTGGCCCACCGGCCCAGCATTTCGGAGGCCGAGGACGCGGCCGAGGACGTGGCTATCAGGGAGGCGACCGCAGGCAGAATGAGGAGCAGATTTACGCTCTGGACTTAGCACAGCCCCGGAACCCGGACAGGGTTATTGCAGGTATGAGAGTAATCTTAATTTTGGAATTATTCTTTGCTCGTATTAAGCGTTGATAGAACTACTACACAACCTAGGTTAGAAAACCTTACACTAGAATTTCTTTCAAACTGATTTAGGAACGGTGATGGTGTGCGGCAAGCCTGCCCACACCCTGTTCGACACGGGGGCATCACACAACTTTGTGTCGGAGGACTTCGTCAAGGACCTGGATCAGATTCGTTGTTATACGGGACTACCCAGGAGGGTGCGCCTCCCCAATGGGATGGAGATTCAGTCCACAGAAAAGTGCCTTCTGGAGGTTACCATAGAGGGGTTGACACTCGAGGCCCCGGCGACGATCTTGAGGATGCTGGACTTCGATCTCGTCTTGGGCATGACATGGCTTGTCTGGAACCATGCCCAGATTGATTGCCCGGCAGGGAGGGTCGTGCTCAGCCACGGCGATACTTATGCAACGTTCGAAGGTACTACACCGGTCTCCCGTCGCTTGCTTTCATCTATTCAGGCCATTAAGGCCCATATGCAAGGGGACGAGGTATACCAAGTATTGTTCGAGATGACTGAGGAGAAGGACTTGATCGCAGACATTCCGGTGGTTCGTGACTACGCCGATATTTTTCCGGATAAGCTGCCGGGACTACCTCCGCATAGGGAGAAGGACTTCCAGATTCAGTCTGGTACCAGGGGCTAAGCCGGTATCCAAGGCCCCTTATCGGATGGCCCCGAAGGAGTTGGCGGAGTTTCGGACACAGTTGCAGGAGCTGGTGGAAGCAGGATTTGTTAGGCCGAGTTCCTCATCATGGGGAGCTCCTGTCCTATTCGTGAAAAAGAAGGACGGCACGTTACGCCTGTGCATCGATTATCGAGCATTAAACAGGCTGACCGTCCGAAATACCTATCCGCTCCCTAGGATAGACGAGTTGTTCGATCAGCTGGAGGGAGCCCATTATTTTTCGAAGCTGGACTTGAGGTCAGGCTATTACCAGCTGCGGATCCAGGAGGAGGATATTTCCGAAGACGGCCTTCAGTAGCCAATATGGATTGTATGAGTTCATCGTGATGCCCTCGGGCTCACGAATGCTCCGTCGGCGTTTATGAGCCTCATGAACCGGGTCTTCGAGGCTTATTTGGATGTGTTCGTCATAGTGTTCATAGACGACATCCTTATCTATTCTAAAACGGAGGAGGAGCACACGCGACATCTAGCATTGACTCTGGAGAGACTGCGGGAGCATCGTCTTTATGCGAAGTTCAGTAAGTGTCAGTTCTGGCTGAAGGAGGTGGCTTTCTTAGGTCACATTATCAGCGGAGCCGGGCTGGCAGTGGACCCGGCAAAGATTCGAGCTATTTCGGAGTGGCCGCAGCTGAAAACAGCCACTGACGTACGGAGTTTTCTAGGACTTGCCGGTTATTACCGGAAGTTCGTAGAGGGATTCTCTCGAATCGCCCTCCCGCCCACATGCTTGACAAAGAAGGAGGCACCGTTCGTGTGGACCCCGCAGTGCCAGACAGCTTTCCAGGAGCTGAAGGATCGGCTGACCTCGGCTCCCATTCTTACTCTTCCCTCGGGGAGGGAGGGATTCCAGGTCTACACCGACGCATCATATCAGGGGATGGGAGCGGTACTGATGCAGAACGGACACGTCATAGCTTATGCCTCCCGCCAGCTGAAGAAGGAACCCATGAGAAGAACTACCCAGTACATGACCTTGAGATGGGGGCAGTTATATTCGCACTGAAGATATGGCGGCACTACCTTTATGGAGTTCACTGCGATATATATTCCGATCACAAGAACCTTAAGTACGTGGACACGCAGAAGGAACTGAACATCAGGCAAGGCGGTGGGTGGAGTTTCTATCGACTATCAATATGAGATGCACTATCACCGGGGAAGGCAAACGGTGGTAGCAGATTGCACTGAGTCGGAGAGCGCCACAGCAGGAGCAGAGCCTCAGTTGATGTCTATGGAGCTGCTGCAGAGATAGAGGACATGCACATTACTCTGGTGTCGTCTGATGATCCTGAGCTCTATGGGAGTACTTGGCCGCTATAGGCGTACCGATGACATCACGGACCGAGTCAGAGAAGGGCAGAGAGCAAGGATGCCAAGTTAGAGCCCATCTTCCAAGCTCTGGAAGGCAGGCACTGCAGGAGATTACACACTGAGGGACGATCTGTGTGCTTCAGAGGACGGGTGTATATACCGGAGGGAGGCCAGATCCGGGAGGATATTATGATGGAGGCGCACTGCAGCCGGTTATCCGTACACCGGGGATCACAAAGATGACGGCTGATTTGAAGAAGACGATGTACTGGCGGGCATGAAGAAGGATGTCTCACACTTCGTGACCACTTGTGAGGCATGTCAGCTAGTGAAGGCGGAGTGCAGGAACCCGCGGGTTATTGCAGCCACTCCGGTGCCGGAGTGGAAGTTTGATGAATAGCCATGGACTTCATACATGGGCTTCCCCGGTCTCGGAAGGAATGACTCGATCTGGGTAATCGTCGATCGGTTGACCAAGGTGGCTGATTTATACCGATCAGGAAGGATGATTCAGTAGGAGTACTGGTGCGGAAGTTTGTGGAGCAGTTCATTCGTTATCATGGGTGCCCAGGACGATAGTGTCGGATCGGGACGGCAGGTTCACCTCCAGGGACGGAGATCCGTGCAAGCTTACTTAGGCACGCGATTGACTTTTAGCACTGCATTCCACCCCCAGACAGACGGGCAGACAGAACGCACCAACCGGACGCTGGAGGACCTTTGAGGCTCTGCATCTTGGAACCGTGGGAACCGTGGGAGAAACTCTTGCCCCTTGTCGAGTTCTCCTATAACAACCAGCCACCAGTCCAGCATCAGGATGGCGCCTTAC